>OLKM01007839.1:0-10649 GCA_900291075.1 Melanogrammus aeglefinus | reverse complement strand
GCCCCTTTAGGACTGCCCCACAACTCCGCCCCTTTAAGACATGCCCCACACTTCCGCCGCCTTTAAGAGCTTGCCCACACCTCCACCCTTTAAGGACTGCCACACTCCACCCTTTAAGACTTGCCCACACTCGCGGCCCTTTAAGACTGCCCCACACTCCGCCCCTTTTAAGACTGCCCACACTCCGCCCCTTTTAAGACTGCCCCACTCCGCCCCTTAGACTGGGCGCCCAAGCACTCCTCCCCTTTAAGGGACGTGCCCCACAACTCCTCCTGTGGTTAAGGAGCTGGCGCCCACACTCCGCCGCTTTAAGGACTGCCCACACTCCGCCCCTTTAAGAACTGCCCACACTCCGCCCCTTTAGACTGCCCACACTCCGCCCCTTTAAGACTTGCCCACACTCCGCCCCTTTAGAGCTGCCGCACACTCCGCCCCGTTTAAGACTGCCTACACTCGCGCCCCTTAAGACTGCCCGCACACTCCGCCCCTTTAAAACTGCCCCACACTCGCCCTTTTAAGACTGCCCACACTCGCGCCCTTTAAGACTGCCTTAGCACTCCGCCCTTTAAGACGGCCTGTCAGCTGTTCGGAGGTTGACGTTACCGGTTGTGCTGCCCGCCCTTAAAGTAGGCGTTTGATGTAACTCGGTGATGGCGGCGCCACGGGCCAGGTCCTGGGGGCTCAGGAATTGGGCTGGGAGCCTCGTGACAGGTGCACTAGGGGACGGAAGGGCGGGGGACAGTCGTTACAACACAACTGAAACGTAATACATTATGACGTGAATACAAATATACCGACACTGAGTAACGTGTGCATACGTTAGCTCAGTGTCGGCGGGGCACTCAGGTCTTTGGGGGGATGAGGGGGGCGACTCGACAGTTCGGGGGGGGGGGTGAAGGGGTGATCAGTGTCTCGGGGGGGGGACTCACGTGTCTGGGGGGTTGCTCCTGTGGCAGATAGGGCAGTGGCGAGACGTCTCGATTTTTGGACCCCCCACTCCTCCGCCTGGCCTGGGACCCCCACTCCTCCTGCCTGGGACCCCACTCTCCCTGCCTGGGACCCCCACTCACTGGGGCGTGGAGGAGAGGAGAGGGGGGGCTGGGTCCGCAGGGCGACGAGCACAGCGACGAGACTTGAGACACACACAACAAACACAAAGATTACATCAACCAAGCTCGAGAACACGGGCACCACTGGTATAGTGACCCAGAGGCGGGGCCGGAGGCGGCCAGCCAGAGGGCGGGGCCAGGGGGCGGGCCAGAGCCAGGGGCGGAAGCCAGAGGGGCGGGGCCAGGGAGGCGCGGGACTTCCCCTGGTGGCTTTGGACCAGTGTATTTGGTAACATGTTATGTTTTAGCAACAAGGTCCCATCAGATGAGCTCCTATGTTATTAACGATTCTTTGTATGATGAACATGTGTATGAAACTCGTTCCCGTTATTAGAGGCCGCTGTAGGTACGAATTTAAGAACCTGCCTCTGGATGTCGACCTTAGTTGTGCTTCCCGCTTCTGACCTAATCAGGGCCTCCTTCCTAGTTGACTTCCTGCAGCGCAGGAAATGTAAATCTTTTCCACGGCGGTCGAGGCAGTGAGCCCTCTCTGCTCGCGACAACTGTAGGATCTCCCTACAGCAGCTCTCTAAGAGCAACCCCAGGCTCCGTGACGGTCCTTACCCTCTCGGAGCCGGGGGCCCGGCCCGGCGGCCTCTTGGAGCGGGAGGGCGGGGGGGGGCGGCGGCCAGCAGCTCAGCGCTGTCCTGTCTGAAGACCGACGGGGGGCCTGTGTGCACGACAACACACCCATCATTAACACAAGCACACACACACTATAACACTAGGAAGCACGAGGAGCATTTCGAAGCTGTTCACCAGCCGTTGACCAGCCCTCCAGCACTTTCCCCAGCAGCTCTCTACCGTTGTGTGCGCCGCTGGAGACAGGATGAAGGTGTTGTGAGTGTGACCCACCCCTGCTGGGGGACCCTCCCCGCGGCGGCGGCCGCTGAGCTCCAGGCAGTCCTGGTCTTGTACCGTGGAGAAGCACAGGTCCTCCTGCGGCCCGAGTGGCCGCGTCAGGCGGCGGGGCGTTGCGCCGCGGCTCCGTCTGAGGGAGCGGTGCTCCTTCCTCCTCTCTGCCGCCCCCTCGTCCTCTTCCTCCTCCTTCCTGCGGAGGGCGGGGCCGGCGGGGGCGTCGGTGTGTCTGGTGGGGTGTGGAGGGTTTGATGGACTGGTTCCAGCGAGCAGCTCCTTCTGCGGCGGGCGCTACGACAGGCACCGGCGCTAGCGCTAGCGGCTCAGCCGGCTGCTGGGGGCGCGGGGGCCAAGAGAGGACTGGGTGCGTCGGGCTGCCGATCATCGTGATGGCGAACGGGGTCGTCGGAGTCGTCGGGGAGCATGCTCCCGGTCCCGCCTTTCCTCTCTCGCCCTCTGTGATTGGAGAGGTCCTGTCAGAGGAGGAGGAGGAGGAGGAGGGAGGGCAGGGTCTTGTTGTCTCCGAGGGAGACGGAGAAGGGTTCCGCGCGCCCCTCTCTCGGACCCCGTCCCTCCCGGGTCGGAGCGGGCCAGGCGTTGGGCGAGGGCGCCGTCTCCGCGTTGACCGTCTTCTCGAAGGCCGCCAGGAAGGGGTCCCCCTCCGGGACGCCGCCCCACGGCGCGGCGGGCGGCGGCGCGCTCTGGGCGAAGGCGGGGAGGCGGGCGGCGGGGGGGTCCGGCGGGCCCCAGGGGGAGTGGGACGGGGCCGGCCACGCCTCCTGGGGCTCGTCCTGGGGGCCTTGCCCCGGGGAGGGGTCCCGGAAGGCCGACAGGAAGGGGTCAGCGGGCCGGCCCAGGCTCTGCTGGGCGGCCTCCTTGCTGTGGGGGGCGCTGTGGGGCCAGGCCACCCAGCCCACGGGCTCCGGGGACGGCCCCAGGGGCTGGTGGGACGGGGAGTCCAGCCCAGAGTCCTCCACATTCTCTGGGGAGGAGGAGTCCGACGAGAAGGCCCCGTCTGGAGACACAATGGAGAGACCAGATGAGTACCCATCTGGCCACACCTTTACTGCACCCCCCCCCCCCACAAAGTAACCAGACACCAATGGACACCAGAGCAGACGCTGCCTACACTCTCTCAGCGGCTCCCGGCCCGCCAACGACCTGGACCTGAAGGCAGAGTCCAGCGGGGGTCCGAACAGACTGTCAGAGCCCGAGGCCGTGGAGCTCAACCTGAGGAGAGACAAGACCCAGTGAGAGAGGGAGAGACAAGACTCAATGAGAGGAGAGAGACAAGACTCAATGAGAGGAGGAGAGAGACAAGACGCAGTGAGAGGAGGAGAGAGACAAGACCCAGTGAGAGGAGGAGAGAGACAAGACTCAATGAGAGGAGGAGAGAGACAAGACCCAGTGAGAGAGGGAGAGACAAGACTCAATGAGAGGAGAGAAACAAGACCCAGTGAGAGGACGAGAGAAACAAGACCCAGTGAGAGGAGGAGAGAAACAAGACCCAGTGAGAGGAGGAGAGAACAAGACCCCGTGAGAGGAGGGAGAGAGACAAGACCACAGTGTAGAGAGGGAGAGAGGACAAGAGGCAGTGATGAGGGAGGAGAGAGAACAAGACGCAGATGAGAGGAGGAGAGAGACAAGACGCAGTGAGAGGAGGAGAGAGACCAAGACGCAGTGATGAGGAGAGAGACAAGACACAGTTGAGAGAGGGAGAGACAAGACACAGTGAGAGAGTAGGGAGAGACAAGGACACAAAGAGAGGAATAGTATGGCTGAGCGCCATCGAGAGGGTTAATGAGGGTCCCGGCTAATAGTCACTCAGAGACAAATGAGATGAGACAGAGAGACAGAGAGAGAGAGAGAGAGACAGAGACAGAGAGAGACAGAGAGACAGAAGAGACAGAGAGGAGAGAGACGACAGAGAGGAGAGAGAGACAGAGAGAGAGACAGAGAAGACAGAGAGCAGAGACACAGAGAGAGTGAGAGAGAGCGAGAGACAGAGACAGAGAGAGAGACAGAGAGACAGAGAAGAGACAGAGAGAGCTGTCTGTCTTGTAAGGCAGTGGTAATTGCCGAGGCGGTGCCAAGCGGGCCGCCGAACCGGCTTGGGCAGAGAGTAAAAGGATACCAGACAGCACGAAAGCACAGAATTAAAGAATATAATCCACCTGACCTGCTGTGATTTTGGGTCTGGAGGTCGCATCTGCGTAAACCCTCCGGCTCTCCATCTACAACACACACACACACACACACAGCAGCACACACGCACAGCTACACGAACAGCCGCGCTGCGTAAATTGTTCTGCTAGGAGGAGGGTGGGGGCACCAGACCATCACCGCGCGTAAATTGTCTGCTAGGAGGGGTGGGGGCACAACCATCACAGAGACAACGCTGCTGATCACTAAATGCAGGAGGTGGGACTATGAGAGAGAGTGTGTGTGTGTGTGTGTGTGTGTGTGTGTGTGTGTGTGTGTGTGTGTGTGTGTGTGTGTGTGTGTGTGTGTGTGTGTGTGTGTCCCCCCGTTTCACCTGTCACCCACTGACCTGTAAGGATACCGAGGACTACTGTGGTTACGGGTGTGTCCCTCTACAGAGCCACAGACAGACGGATTGACAGACAGACAGACCCACCCACCCCTGTGAGAGGCAGCCTCCCCGTCTCCTTCAGAGTGACCTCCTGTGGTGCTAGAGGCTCCTGTGGACGTGGAGAGAGGAGGAGGAGGAGCAAGGGGAGGAGGAGGGGGAGGAGGAAGAGGAGGGGGAGGGAGAGGGGGGGAGCGGGAGGAGGAAGGGGAAGAGGAAGAGGAGGGGGAGAGGAGGGGGAGGAGTAGGAGGGGGAGATCTTTTTAAAGCTTTCACAAAATAAAATTGCGAATGAAGTGAATGAAGGAGGGACTTTACTGGAGAGTTGGCGTTTGACCGGCGCCTGGAAGGAGGAAGGCAGAGGACAAAACAGAAACCATACGTCACCCTCCAGAACCTCAGCCAGCGGCAACCAAAGGGCACAAACCAGGGCAGACAGACAGACAGACAGACAGACAGACAGACAGACAGACAGACAGACAGACAGACAGACAGACAGACAGACACTGACAGACACTGACAGACAGACACTGACAGACAGACACTGACAGACAGACAGACACACACCGCCCGGTTGGGGGGCAGGGTCAGTGCCCCCACGGTGGCCTTCAGCTCCTTCTCGGCGGCGGCGGGGCAGTGCCGGCCGCTGGCCACCGGGCGGATCTGGATGTGGAACTTCTTGGGCTCCTCGTCGTCGAAGTCGGAGTCGCTGGAGTAGAAGTGGCCGTCCCTTGCCGTCTGCGCAGCGTGCGGTAGGGGTCAAGGAAACAGTCTGGACGGGAGGGCGCGAGGACAAGGAGGGACGACTCTAGGAAACTAAGCTGGTTCACAGCCCGCAGAGCGGGAGCAGGACTGGACTCCAGGTCTGCTTTGGACTCAGACGTCCCCATGGCCGGTCCCGATGGAAGCCCTGGGGGCAGCGTCCCGGGACAGAAGGACTACGGTTAATACCTTGGACCAGGCAGTGAACCTTGTGAGAAATAATAAACATTAACAGTATCTGAAGGGTGGATTGTACGCCAACAGGCAAGATTTATGGATCTTGTTCATCCACTGATTTATTCGCATGAAGAGAGAAAATAAGACTGTGTGTGTGTGTGTGTGTGTGTGTGTGTGTGTGTGTGTGTGTGTGTGTGTGTGTGTGTGGATGCGTGTGTACAACCTCAGCTGTCCTTGTAGAACGATGGGGCCGTCAGACGCCCACATCCTGATTACACTGCATTTGGTGAAACCTTCCTCCCTCCCTCGTCAAACTGCAGCTGGCTGGCTGGCTGGCTGGCTGGCTGGCTGGCTGGCTGGCTGGCTGGCTGGCTGGCTGGCTGGCTGGCTGGCTGGCTGGCTGGCTGGCTGGCTGGCTTGGCTGGCTGGCTGGCTGGCTGGCTGGCTGGCTGGCTGGCTGGCTGGCTGGCTGGCTGGCTGGCTGGCTGGCTGGCTCTGTCTGTCTCTGTCTGTCTCTGTCTGTCTCTGTCTGTCTCTGTCTGTCTCTGTCTGTCTCTGTCTGTCTCTGTCTGTGTCTGTCTGTGTCTGTCTGTGTCCTGTCTGTGTCTGTCTGTGTCTGTCTGTGTCTGTCTGTGTCTGTCTGTGTCTGTCTGTCTCTGTCTACATCCTCAGACCACACTGGCCGCAGGGCAGGTGGCAGATACAGCAGTATATTAATGTCCTGAGGAGTTCTGTGAGGGCCGTGGATGATATTTGCATGGCAGCAGGACACAGAGGAACAACGTGATTACGCGTGTGGTGTGTGTGAGGGCCAGTATCAGGGTCTGTTCACCTCCTCTGACCCGTTGAAGAGCAGCAGGTTCTGGTTGCCCTGGTTCTGGGAGGGTGGACTGCAGACTGAGGTTTCTCTAAAGTAGAAGGGGTTCCACTCGGTTTGGGTACATACCAGACATCCCCCTTAATGTACAGCTGCTGGGGAAAAAGAAGGAGGCAGCAGACCGACTGGCTGTCACAGTCCGACAGGAGGCCTGAGCTGGGACTGCCAAAGGCGTGTTCATAAAGGATATCATTCTGGTCGTCGTCGTCAGCCTCGGTCATCACAAAGCCTTCCTCGTCCACATCCAGCGGGAGTTCTGTGTCAGGCGGAGAGGAGCAGGAGGCGTCACAGTGACGGAGACAGAGACCCAGACGGGTGGGTCAGCAGAACGAAGACCACCTATGGCCCTTTCACACCGCCGCAAAATCGGAGCCCGTTCCGGGCCGGTTCGGAGCTAGAGCCAGGGCTTTGGTTTCACACCGCCAAAGAACCGGCTCCGGCCCCTAAAAACCGGTTCAACTCAGGCCCAGTTGTGAGCTGGGCTAGAAGGGGAACCGCTTTACGCCAGGGGCAGGGGGCGGGGTTATCCTTACCGTCATAAACAGGAAGACAAACGAAGACCGGTCATTGCTCTCGCGCACACGATCATTATCACAGAGTCGCTGGATCTGTTGTGTTTGGTTGCTTAAGACAGAGTCGCTGGATCTGTTGTGTTTGGTTGCCTAAGTAGGCGCCCAAAGCGAGGAGAAAAACTTGAACAGCCGCCGCGTATTCCACCATTGTTGTGTTTGAAACTGCGAGGGTTGCCGGTAAAAGCGGAGACGTATGCAGACGTTTGAAGTGACGTCATGACGTTGCTCTCGCCGGTGTGAAACCAACCGGTTGGTAACTGGGATAAGGCTGGAACCAGTTTGGAACGGGCCCTAGCACCAGCCCGGAACTGGCTCTCGGTTCTCTTTGGTGTGAAAGCCCCACTAGAGGACAGTGAGCTCATAGCCCCTCGTCAAACCCCTTCACGCGTACATCAACCGTTACGGTTGGGATAGAGATCCCATGTTTACTCACACCGTGTTTAAGGGGGACTTGAGGACTAAGATAAGGCCACTGCAGCGGTTACGTAGACGACCTGCTGGCGAACACATGCGCACCAAACACGTACCTGAACAGCCTCCTGGGAAGAGCCCAATGCCAAAGGAAAGCCCACACCGCTGCTACGTCACACCTGACCCCCCCGTCACACCTGACCCCCGACAGCCCCCCCTTTAACTAGCAATCCGTAAACATGCAAGAACAGACAAGGCCTCTGATTGGCTATTGGCTGTTGCCGCTGGTAACTAACTCCATGGTTGTTGATGTTTTCTGGAACTCACCAGTGCCTCCATCACTGGCTGTGGAATCCCCTGCAAAACACACAACCTCCAAGGAAGCGTCCGCGGTTGTTGTGCTGTGCTCAGCTGGTTCCTCAGGGAGAAAAAGAGGGGTCCGCGGGGCAGAACAGGGCACAGTGATTTAACACAACGTCTCAGGGCGGAACGACGTCTGGGTCTGCCTCTCTCTGTGTATGCACGCCTGTGTGTGTGTGTGTGTGTGTGTGTGTGTGTGTGTGTGTGTGTGTGTGTGTGTGTGTGTGTGTGTGTGTGTGCCTGTGTGTGTGTGTGCCTGTGTGTGTGTGCCTGTGTGTGTGTGCCTGTGTGTGTGTGTGTGTGCCTGTGTGTGTGTGTGGGAATAAAAAGTGAAGGGAGCGTCTGAGTGGCCGAGTCCCAGTGAGTCCCAGTTTGAGCCAGTGGGAGCCAGTGGGAGCCAGTGGGAGCCAGTGGGAGCCAGTGGGAGCCAGTGGGAGCCAGTGGGAGCCAGTGGGTGCCAGTGGGAGCCAGTGGGAGCCAGTGGGAGCCAGTGGGTGCCAGTGGGAGCCAGTGGGAGCCAGTGGGTCCCAGTGGGAGCCTGAGAGATCACTCACGAGGAATCAGGCTCCTTGTCCCGCTTGCCCAGGCCAGGGATCCGGAACGCTTTCCCCCGGCTCTTCTTCCCTCCGTCAACCACCAGGCCGGGCATGTACTCCTCGAAGCCAACCACCGCTGGAGGGGGGCCGCACCGGGCAACAGGGAGGGGGGGCACAGGGGGAGGAAGGCAGCAGTCAGTCCATGAGTTAAACAAAGAGATCAGCACAGAGCCACCATAGGCACAGCCACAGTGTAGAGCAGGTACACACACACACACACACACACACACACACACACACACACACACACACACACACACACACACACACACACACACACACACACACACACACACACAGTGTATCATGAGAGAACTTCTACCTGGTCTCTCCTTGCCCGTCCCCTTCTGCTCTGCAAACTTCTGGAGCAGATTGTCCGTTCCAATGTTCTCCACATTCTGCTTGAACTCCTCATGGACCTGGGGGAACCCAAACACAGTTTATTCAGAACATTTAGTGGAGAAACAAACAGAGACACTGAGTCTGAAAGCTATCCCAAAGCCTGTGGACATCACAGGCAGTGCAAGAGAAGACAATTAGAAGAAAGGCCTTTCATTTAGTGTGGGAACGGCTGACGTCGAGAAGTAAGCAACACACACATCCCTGGGTCCAGAGTGCTCACGGTCCCACGGGGGGTGATGAACCCTAACTCTAACTCTGACCCGCTCCACGTACCTGGCCCACCTGGACGTGGGTGTCCTCGATGGAGTGGGAGTAGCCCTTGATCAGCAGCTTCATCTGTCGCAGGTGTGCCTCCTCGATGTCCTGGAACTTCTACACCAGACAGACAGACGCACAGACAGACAGACAGACACTGAGTGCCAGTGCAAATCTCCCGTTTTAAAGGTCGCAGTTTGTGTTTGGTCACTGTACTGGTCACTGTACTGGTCACTGTACTGGTGACTGTACTGGTCACTGTACTGGTGACTGTACTGGTCACTGTACTGGTCACTGTACTGGTGACTGTACTGGTCACTGTACTGGTCACTGTACTGGTCACTGTACTGGTCACTGTACTGGTCACTGTACTGGTCACTGTACTGGTCACTGTACTGGTCACTGTACTGGTCACTGTACTGGTCACTGTACTGGTCACTGTACTGGTCACTGTACTGGTCACTGTACTGGTGACTGTACTGGTGACTGTACTGGTCACTGTACTGGTCACTGTACTGGTCACTGTACTGGTCACTGTACTGGTCACTGAACTGGTGACTGAACTGGTGACTGAACTGGTCACTGTACTGGTGACTCAGGGATACCCAGCAGGGCACTGGGCTGGCAGATCAATATGCTGTGGCTAATGAGTCTGTTGCTCTCTCTCTCTCTCCGTGCGGGGGTCTCTGAGCGAGAGAGGAGCTGCCAGACTCACAATCCCCCAAATGAGCCCCAAAGAAATCCCTTCTCCAGATGAAAGGAAAGAGACGAAGGTAAAGGAAGGGGACGCCCGGGGGCCGCCGCTCGGCCTGAGCTCAGGGGGTCTGTGGGGAGCCCGAGGGAGCAGGCGGCCTTGTACCTGGGGGCCGGTCCGTCTGTGAGCGGCTGAAGCCACCATCCGGGCCGCGGCCTAATGAGGGCGGCCGGAGCGCGCGGGGCTATTGGTACAGATAATTGGTCACAAGGGCGCCTGTCATCCTTTGGCATGAACAGATCTAGGGAGGGGGCAGGGGGGCAATCAGCAGGATCTCCATGGAGACGGGGACGGTAACCATGGCGCTCTTTAGGCAGTGATCAGGTTAATGAGCGGGTGGCCGGGGAGCTGGCGTGTAGTTGTGAATGTGTAGCTCTAGTGTGCGTGTGTGGCAGGGTTGATGGCTGCCTGGTAAATATGAAGATTGAAGAGACTGATTATAGAAAGATAAAGAAAGACAAAGGACAGCGACACAGAGGAGAGACCGGAGGACAGCGACACAGAGGAGAGACCGGAGGACAGCGACACAGAGGAGAGACCGGAGGACAGCGACACAGAGGAGAGACCGGAGGACAGCGACACAGAGGAGAGACCGGAGGACAGCGACACAGAGGAGAGACCGGAGGACAGCGACACAGAGGCACTGACCTGGGCAGAGTCGCTCATCTTCTGCTGGAACTCTGCGCCCACGCGGTTGTACTTCTCGATGCTGACCGCCAGCGCCTCCGCCGCCTTCTTAGACTTCAGCTCCGCCTAGCGAGCACAGAGCAGAGCTGAACCCCCAGAGCTGAACCCCCAGAGTCAGAACCCCCAGAGTCAGAACCCCCAGAGCTGAACCCCCAGAGCTGAACCCCCAGAGCTGAACCCCCAGAGTCAGAACCCCGGAGTCAGACCCCGGAGGTCTGCAACCCCAGAGCCAGAACCCC
>OLKM01007838.1:0-10650 GCA_900291075.1 Melanogrammus aeglefinus | reverse complement strand
CAACGAAAAAGAACCGAAGCCCCCGCGCCCATGCAGTATACGTCTACCTCCGCTGCAAACCAAGCGCTTGTACACGCCGCGGTCCTGCGACTGCGTGAGTACATCGGGCGGCGGCGGGAAAGCCTGGAAAAGACATTACTGTTGAAAGACAAACACATTAGGTCTACATATGTCTGAAGCAGTTGAAGGTCGACCGAGCTCGTCCCTGGACGTCGCGGATTCTCTTCGTTATATGGGAATATTTCGGATTTAGGCCAAGTGATACAACCAGCAAAAAAAATGTGCAAAGGGTGCCGGAGAAGTTGTGGCTGCTTCGCCATGGCAACAAACAACAAATTTATTCAGCCACCCTAAAGCACACCACAGAATCCAATATGAGTGGTTTGCATGAAAGGCCAGAAGTGTTGCAATCGGCTCTAACTTTTTCAGAGTTGTCCCCCGGTCCTCGTCAGCTGCAGCTCAGACTTCAATCAAGGCTAGCATATACAGCGCAACACCATATGCCTCCAAGTCACAACGACACACAGAAATCACGGATGCAATAACTTTCCATTTGGCAAAAGATATGTGTCCAATAAATACCGTCAGCAATGAAGGGTTTAAAAAAATGGTTAACACACTGGACAAAAAGTATGTAATCCCCTCGCGAAATTATTTTTCCACAGTTGCATTACCTGCACTGTATGCAAAACGCCGAGGAGAAATAGAGAGGGATCTCACAGCTGTCGGAGTACTTGGCCACTACCACTGATCTAATGGTCAAGTAGAGAACGATGGAACGTACATGAGCTTGACAGTTCATTTCACGATGATGATTTTGCGATGCATAGTAGATGGCCGTAGCAACGGCAATTTTTCCCGCAAGACCAACACTGGAGAGTTAATTGCCCAGGACTGAGAGGGAAGCGATGGCTTCTTGGGGCTTGCAGGAAGGAGAGACTTGGTCTGCATTAACAACAGATATTGGTTCCAATGTTGTCAAGGCAGCTTCTCTCAATAACTGACTAGGCTGCAGTGCTTTGGCCACAGCTCCATCTAGCAATAAGGTGAGTTGAATAATATATTTATAAAAAGATTTTTTTAAAAAAAATTTGTGTTGTTTGGCGGTGCTGATTGTGATAATGTGTTTGAATAACTTTTTAAGTAACAATATATATTTGTACCAGCGACTGTTCTTATCCATGCTAAACTAACCAAATAATGTACGACCTTATAAGTTGTTTTATCAATTGTTTTAAAAGCAACTAAGAAGAGCAGGTTTAACTTGCTTTAATTTACATAATGTTATATTTCATGTTTCTTTTTAGAGAACGCAATGAAAGAACCCTCGAATGACAGAGCAGTGGGTCCTCTTGCAAGAAGCTGGTAAGTAGCTTCTTCTACAGCTGGCGGCGTAAAAGGCAGCTAGCAAGAGGCACAAGAGGGAGTTGAAAGCCTTGCCAGAGCAATACGCTCAAGACCGAGTGTCCCAACAAGGTGGGGATCAAGGCAGGCTATGGATTTCTAGAGTCCCTGGAGCAGCAAAAGGTCCATTCTCAATGTCTTGTCGATGACCGAAAGGCCAGACACCCTCATCCCGAGCTGGGCAGGACACAGACATCCTGGAGTCCATCAGTAAAGCCAGCCACCTTCAAACCTCTCACGACGGGTTCACTGATGCACTTTCCCAGCGAAAAGTACGTCAGTGTTTCTTTTGTGAAGCCTGTCCTCCACCTGTTCAGGTCTTCCATCCTTAAAGTGCAAGATGATGAGTCAGATCTCACCTGCACCATCAAGAATAAAATCATGACCTACTTGGACGACAAGTACAACGACCCTCTCACAAGGAACTGCCTACATGTGGCCCCTACGCTGGATCCCCTGGTTCAAAGCTAAGCTTACACCCAGTGAGGGCGATGTTGGACCAATCCAAACCCCGGCTGAATTTTGGAGATGGGGAGGAACTGCACATGCAGCCTGGCAGTAGGAATTTATAATGAATAAATACAACATTTAATTACAAATTAATTACATTAAGTGGATTAAATTTATGAATATAATCCAAAGCAATGTTAAATTTGTTTGGTGTTCTAGATCATTGATACTCATATTTTTCACTTTTTCAAGGAGTTGGGCCAACTGATCCCGATGGTGAGACTGCTGAGGGATGTCACACATCCAAAAAGAAAAGACCTTGGGGAGCTTCTTCAAGGACCACTGAGGGAACCACACCGAGACCCACTCCCCAGCATCTCAACAAACAGGCTATAGCCTCTGAGTTAACGGTCTTACCTACAGTCAGGTAACCTAGACACTGGAGAGGACCCGCTGAGCTGGTGGAGGGAACACCAGCGACTCTACCACGACTCGCAAAGCTGGCCAAAAAAGTACTTGTGCATCCCGGGCTACAAGTTTCCCTTCAGAGAGGGTTTTAAGCACTGGGGGGAAATGTGGTGACCTGCCTTCGCTCATCCCCTCAAGCCAGAAAATGTTGACAGCCTGGTGTTTCTTGCCAAAAACCTGTAAACTCTAAGGCAAAGTGCCCTTTCTGCATAGTCTTGCATTTAATTGTTTTTTGATTTTTTTTTTTTCGCTTCTAGGGAGGTCCACGTGAATAATAACCCTATTTTTTTCAAAGTTCAACATAAATCGTTTACAATTTAAACATTGGTAGAAATCTTTGCCCTGTGTTTTAAGTTGTGTTATGTTTTATGTGTATGTATTTCAAGTTTATGTTATATATTGTGTTATGTTATGTATTCCAGTTTCCGTGAATGTTCCAATAAAAAAAATGTATCACTAAAATCAATGAATAATCGTGGTAAATAATCGTGATATCAATATTGATCCAAATAATCGTGATAATCATTTTGGCAATAATCGTGCAGCCCTAGTTAGGGGTAGCAATGAGCATGAGCAATGAGGGTAAGGGTAGGGTTAGGGTTGAGATGTAGGGTTGAGACAGTGAGCAAAGAAATGGGATTGGGCCTTACACACTTGGGCACTTGGCGTGCGCGTTCATGGGCTTAGTGTCATTCATTATGCTCTTAATGTTTTTATTTTTTCATTTTTCTTGTTTGTTTTATTTACTTACAGAGTTGGGCTTACACATTTATGATCTGAATCTTGCGCATAGAGACACTTTTGGAAGTAGATGAGACTGATCCAGCAGCACTGTTTAATTAAAACTGTTGCTTGTGCTGTGTGTGTGTCGTAGTTGGGTAACTGTGCGCATTGGCACAGGCTTGCACTTGTCAAGGCGTTGTCCCGATTGCTTTTAAAATCTCCCCACACGCTTGGCCACTTAATCTTATGCTGCCACACGATATGTAAATATACTTTCCGCCGGCAAAACGTCACCAAAGTGTGCGTAACCAAGTGCACTGAGCCAAGTGTGGAGGAATGGGACAGCACAGAAAGTGCAATTGCTATTTGCGGGTGTTTCCATTGAAAGGTATTTTTGCGAATGAGTCATAATGCGTCTTGCGTTTCTATGGTGACAGCAACAGCGATCTCCAGCTGTAGACAGCTGTTATTGTTTTTAACTTTGACGAAAAATAGCGCTTTGTGATTGCTGAAAGGCAAAAGCCTGTGGTGGCGCTGCAGCGGCCAAATAAGGGCGGCATTCACACTAGGGCCAGTTGTTTATACCGTGCTGAAGCGAATTGCCCCCTCCCCCTGTCCCCGCTGGCCGCACTCACAACCACCTCCAACACAAGCTGCTCAAGCACGGCTGCCTCCGTTGATATAGAGCAGGGATGCCAGGGTGAAATTGGTCAGGGGGCCAGATTTTATTCAAGTGAGACCTCAAGGGGGGCCGGATTACACTTTCGGACTGAAAGGACTGAAAAGGCCTGAAAAGGCCGAAAAGGCCAAAACACTGACTCTAACACATGGATAGGTAGGCTATTTTAAATTATGCTTGAAGGCCTACACATCAAAAAATAAATTGCACATTGTCAAACTCATGCCCCAGTCTGGAAAGCAAGTTTGCGTAGTTGTCCATACTCTGATGATTGACAGGCTGAGATTTTAGACAGGGGAAGTGGGCTGCATTGCGCTTGGAGAGCTGCGTCTTCCATAACGCCAGTTTACATTGAAAAGCACGAACACTATCATAATACTCTGTGGCGAGTTTGTTGCGCGGCCTGCATTGTAACAGTCAAACATATTTAGGTGTTCCGTAATGTTCCACGTAAAAAGGCAAGATCGCTGGTCCATTCTGGGTCGTCCAATTTCACCAACAGGCTTTCCCCTTTACCCTGCATAACTCGGCTATCTCTGTGCGTAATTGTAGTGAAATGTTTGAGCACTGTGCCTCGGCTCAACCAACGCACCATCAGTGTGATAGGGAAGGCCATGATGAAATGTGTTTTCCAATATAATAAGCGCGTTGTTGATTGCCTATGGTTAAGGTCCTCTGGCTCTGATAAAATTCACAGTGTCAATTAACAAACACGCGAAGACATGGTCCATTTTTCAGACTCTTGCAGCACAAAGCCTCTTGGTGCAGTATACAGTGAAAGTTCCAGAATACTTGCTCTGGATTAGCCGCATTTAGCTTTTCTCTCAACTTCACAACTACTCCTGCCTTTCTTCCTATCATAGAAGGCGCACCGTCGGCCACACTGGACAGCGCGACTCCAGTCCACCTCCAGTTTTTCCAGGGTCCCGACAAGGCTAACGAACACGTCGTTAGCTGTGGTGGTGTCTGTCATTGGCACGACTGACACAAACTCCTCCGTGACATTCAAGGCAGCATCCACTCCGCGAATAAATATCGCCAACTGGGCCGTATCAGTCACATCAGTGCTCTCGTCAAGGGCAATAGAGAACGCGATGAATGACTTAACCTTCTCTTTTAGTTGACTATTCAAATCACCAGAAAGTTCTTCAACTCTCTCAGTCACTGTAGGCCTCGATAAGCTTATGTTAGCAAAAGCTTGTTGCTTGTCAGGACACACTAGCTCGGCTGCCTTTAGCATGCAGGTCTTGACAAATGCACCCTCTGAGAAAGGCTTGGATGCCTTAGCAATTTCCCAAGCGATGATGTAGCTTGCCTTCACTGCCCCTGTAACGAAATGAAATGTATAGGTATAACGAAATTGAGACACTCCTCTTTCAGAAACGGTTCAGTAAAAAATAACTAAGTGTTGAAGATAATGTATGTTTTAAAAATTCGGGAAGGGGCATTTTGATTAAATTGTCCTAGTCGATCGTCGGGAGAATTAACGATACATTTTCCATGAATCATTAATATTTTGATATTAAAATTAAACTATTGTATATGCTATATTCAAATGCAATGAAAATGTATTGTTAATATCTCCCGCGTGGACACTCTCTGGTCCGATAGAAGTGGAAGGAACAGTTCAATCGGAATAGGACATTTAGACGAACGCTAACCACACATTTGTAAATGCCATATATACAGTGCATTCGGATTGCATGATAGGAATAGATCTATTCCGACATATTTATATTTTTTCTTACTGATCAATTAGTCGATCGTCGATTAATCATGCCCACCCCTAATAAAATAAACCAAACTTTCGTGTGGTATTCTGACATTTGGAGAATACGGCTTGCTGTTTCTGTAGCGATGATGGCCAGCTCGTTTAGCTTTTGAGTCCGAAGTTGCCCTGTGTACTCGCCGTATTTCTCCTGCATGGGTCTCATAGTGTCGTTTGATGTTGTATTCCTTTGCTACAGCCACTTGTTGAGAACAAATAAGACACACGGGTTTGCCTCCTACTTCCCAAAAGAAATACTTTTCTCTCCATCTATCCTGAAAGATGCGACCTTCAGTGTCAACCTTCCTTTTTCTTGATAGCATCTTGATAGCGACGAGCAGGGCCTGTGCTAGCATAGGTGAACTAGGCGATCGCCTAGGGCGGCAAATGCGTTGGTGGCGACAAAAGTGTTGGGGGCGCCCCCTGGTGGCGGCCTTAATTAATGAATTATTTTTAATGAAACAAGCGTGTTTTCTAAACACGTTTCGAAATGGAATGGAGAATGGGGGATGAACAGTTATTGAACCGTAACAGCAGCAGTAACAGACAAACGGATTCCAAAAAAATAAATAAAAATAATAAATAAATTTAAAAAAATAATAATTAATAATAAATACATATATTCTCCCCTTATCACCCGCGGGCCGGATGTGACATACAGTCGGGCCGTGTCCGGCCCGCGGGCCGTAACCCTGGCATCCCTGATATAGAGGGATTATTTGTTTACCAACACGGCGGATGTGCGCTTTACCCTGACTGCAGAAAGAACGGAGCCTTTTAACACCAGCGGTGTGGTGAGGTGCTGACAACATATAGGTGGTTGGTGTTCCACACACCCGTACTGGTTTTATGTGACTTAAGGTGACATTTCGGCGCAGGAGGGAGTTGGGAGTGTGGATGCGAGCCAAATTTCCTTCAACCATGCACGGAAAAGGGGAATGATGGAAAAGGTTTTTATCATTTATTGAGAAACATGCCCAGGTCAGCAATGCATGACAAAAAACATGTGGTTCATTTGTCCTCTCAAGTCACATAAACCAACACAGCGTGGACACACACAACTCCGGTGATGCCGGTGACGTGTAGAAAAGCGAAAAAAGTGTTTCCATTACGCTTTTGCGATACTCCTCCCTACGGCAAGCGAGGAGGGACAAACTTGATGCTGTAACGCAAAATACTCGTGTAGATCGCCATCTACTGGCTAAACATATTGTGACAGTTGGCATTCACAGGCCATCACTGTAAATAAGATAATGATCTGCCCTGGTTAAATAAATTAAATTGAAAACATTATCAAATAAAATAAAATCAAAATTAAAAACATTATAAAAATAAAATATTGCTAATAAGTAACTTCTCTCTGACAGCAACTAACTTTACACATAAACTGCACATCAAAATGCACCCAGATTAAAGCGGCTAGGAAAGTATATAAACACAGGAGACTTTTTTAAGGTGACACCAAAGGGCAAACACATTACACCAGGCTGATTTTTGAAAACAAAAAGTGGACATAACCGAACTAGGTAGCTCTCAAAGCTAACGGCACAGTTCACAGCCTGCTGTTGAACACTTCACACGTCTATTCTTTGTCTTGTAGAACCTTTTCAGGCACTCCTTGAAGTTAAATGCATCCTGGTCCGGTCCATCAATGGCCATCTTGCAACACACGTCAAGGTGCCTCCCCTTGAGCCGTTTGCGCAAGGGTGTCTTCACCTTTTGAAAAACTATTCATGCATTAAAACTGCATACATATGATATTAAAATGAACTGTGAATATTTAGATACCACTTACAATCTTGAGAGCCTAAAACAGCCTCTCCACATCAACATACTGGCAGGGCTGTGTGGGGCAGTTGCAGCTGCCAGGCTCAGGGCTGGATAGAGCTCACAAGGCTCTGGAGACACCAGCCAGAGGAGCACCTCCTCCAGGGATTTTGTCTTAAGGAAGACAGAGTAAGAACACAGGTAGATTTAAAAACAATAAATAATAATAATGGTGGCGGTGCTGAGAATGCCAGTTTAATACTGGTACCTTCAGATCCAGGTTCTTGAGACCCGAGTTTGAAGCTGTCCCACTCAAACAGCAGGTCAGCCTCCTTTCAGGCTTGGGGAACTGCTCTGCCAGCCTGCTCATCTCTGCCTCCCCAAAGTCAGCTGCATCCGTCATGAGAATGTGTCTGGGAGAGAACACGCTGAAGAGAGACAGGCTGCTGGTGTTTGGGAAGCGAGTCTCAATGTTTTCCACAAGCTCATTCAAGAACGGCCTCCCGTCATCTGTAAAATAGTTGGAATACATTTTAAATTTAAACAGCAGAGGGAGAGAAGCAAGTCCTGTTTTGGAAATTAAGTATTCCAAAAATAAGATGCTCTTTGGAGAGGTGCTTGATGTTATTGGGCCATATTTAAATTTCATAACTTACAGTGGCATTGAATCTGTCCCAGACATTATCAGCAAAGTACGCCGGAATCTCCTCCTGCAGTGGCTTCAGGCCCTTCTCATCGTTGAGCCATGCCTACCAGCGGTCCTTCACTTTGCTGCCCTCCTTCAGCTCTGTGAGAGACTGTTTCAGCACGGTGACCTGAGAGCAAACATGACAGTTAGTTAGGGAAATCATTTGGACTCAAAGGAGAAAATGAACGACTATAATATTATAATATGGCATTGATATCATACCTCCTGCTCCACCTGAAAAAAGAAAAGATTTCTTTTTTTTGAAAAAATCATAATAACTGCCGGTGCAGCTTCTCGTGTACAAGCTGCATAAGGCACAGGGCAGGGGGAAAGAAAGAATCCTTTACGAAGGCGTAGAGCCCTACTGCAGTAGGCTCAGACCGGGCCTGGCGGGAGAGGTCCGCAATAAGCGCTGGAAGGATGCGGCGCATTACGTTGGTGGCCTCCATGTTTGACTCCCAACTGGCGGCATTTCCTACCTCCAAAATAAATTGGTCACACTTGAATACATGATTTTTCAATGAGCTCAACAAGTATCTCTAAATATTATAATAGCACTGACCTGGAGTTTGAGTTCTGGGTGATCAAACAGCCTCTCCAATTCTCTCAAACTGCTCGTTCGATTGCTGGATGCCTGATAAAACCAGACTGTACAATGGGCACAGAAGACTGTGCCCATTGTTCTGGTGTACTTTAACAGGTACGGGACCCCCCCCTTGGCCTTGATGCAGTCAGAGACCGCCAGGTTGAGGCGATGAGCCACACAGTGGATGGTTATTAAACCAGGGAATGACTCCTGGAAGTCTTTTTCCCCACTCCAGACTTTTTACCTTAACAATACAAGTTGAAAATTAAAATTTCCCCATCATTAGGTAATATAAGACAAGACCAGAGCAAGAGAGAGACAACTTACCAGTCATTACTGCAGCGCCATCGCTGGCAAAGGAGGCCAGTGTCGTGGTAGGTAGACCCCTCAGTCTAATGACCCCTATGATGGAGTCATACAGTGACGCTGCATCTCCCTCTGAAACCCCGACCATGTGGAGCACTCTGGTCTTGGGCACGGCGTTCCCAACATGGTCAGGTCCCAAAAAGCTAAACAAAAAATGAAAATTCAGTCCAAGGTATTTTAACCTTTGAACACATCCATTTTACATAATATAATAGTAGATGTCAGAAAACAATCCAACCTCACAACAACATCCAGCTGCTTAGTGACAGAGATGTCCGTGGTTTCATCAACCATTAATCCCCACACTGGAGATTTGGACACCTCTGCCACCAAGTCATCATCCATGATGCTGCCCACAATTTCAACCAGTTCATCGATGATGATGCCACTTGTGTACTTGGTGTTGGCGCTGACCTAGGGGTACAGTTAGGCTGGCTTAGTCATGAGATGTTCAATTGACAATAATGGAATTCATTGAAATTTAAATTCTACAGAATATTAACATTCAACCCCTCAAAATAGTAGCAACCGAGGCATTTGCAGAGTTGCAAGATTGCCCCGTAGCTCGTATGATGAGGCCACTTTTGCTTCAAGCATTCATATGCTATCTGGAAGCAACCGTCCAGTGCCCAGTGGTCCATATCCACCTGGGCAGCGAGGGCACGCTGCAACGTTCTCCCTAAAGACACAGCAATGTTTTCTTTTTTTAAAACAATAGTCTATTCATCACTGACAATAATTATGATGACACATGGTAATACTTTTATAAAGTACCTTCTTGGATGCCTCTTTCTTTTATTTCTGCTGCTCGGTGGACAGCAGTGAGCTTATGCCTTTTGAGGTTGACAAGCCTGAAATTTGAGGAAGGCTGCTTGACAAACATGGGCTGTTGAGGTGCAGGAGGGGCGTGTTTCTGGCACACATAACATAGCATGCCCTGCTCATCTTTTTTTAACCATTGAAACGTTTGGAGCCAACGGGGATCAAACCCACTGGCCCTGTGTTTTGATGATCTGAAAGATTGATAAATAAAATTGACAATTAGACACAATTAATACAGGCATATGGCTTTGAGAACTTCTTATCATGCCTAACTAAAAGCATCTACCCGGCTTGGCTTCCACTTGCAGTGGCCTCGGACTGCCCTTCACTTGCCTCAACAGCCTCCTCTGAGTGACCTAACCCAAGAAGTCAATTACCACATTTCGTCAGAAATTGAAACAGTAATAAGCGTTACTAACGCATGTAGCAAACATCAGTGGTGAGGGTGGCATTTTTTTTTTGGCATGAATCGGGGGTAAATTAATGTTATGCTCAGTTAGCTTCAGTGTCATGATGTGTGATAAAGTAAATCGACTAGCTAGCTAACCCCGTTCCTCCTCTTGATGCCGAGTCCTGCCCTCCACTCGCCTCGGTTTCTTCAGCTTGAGACCTGATTAGAAAGTTACACCTCGTCAGAAAAAATATAATTCATAAAAGATTTTATTGATTTATTGATTATATCTTGAGCTGTTATCCGTCTGCACTGTTTCTACCTGTCCTCCTCATCCTCTCTTGCTCTTTTCTTATTAAAAAAGTCGCTGATTTTCCGCGACATTATGAGGTCTGTGAAGCATAAAATATGGGTGAAACATGGTTTTTTTTGTATGAAACTTTGTGTTTTTTATGCAAAATAATTCACCTCACCTGTTTCAAACGTGCTGCGGAGTCCTCCTGTCGCTAACGGTCGCCAAGCAGCAAAAGAAACCACC
>OLKM01007837.1:0-10651 GCA_900291075.1 Melanogrammus aeglefinus | reverse complement strand
TATATGTAACGCCTTCTCATGACAAAGTGTGTGCTTGGGCTAAAAGCACGTCTTGGGAACCCCGTTGCACTCCTAACCTTCCCTTGGAGTGGTTGTCCCCATCTGCTTTCCGTCTATTATGTTTCTTTCCTTGATAATAAGGGGAGGTTTCCCTGCTCTTGGAGGTCAGTGGATGTCCCGGCCTTAGAAGACCCTTATAGGACTCTAAACTTTGACGCAGCGGCTGCTACGGAATTACAGTTGGAGCTTGAATAGTCTAAAAGTATTACTTAATCGTCAAATAGCCCGAGGCTCTTCCACGCGTGCTGTCCAACACCAAGGCGCTTGCATTTATGGCTCGCTATTTGAATTATTCTTGAGCAGTAGTCTCGTCTTTTCTAGTAAAGAGGAACAAATGTACAATAGCCATTCGGAACATGCAAACTAGTCTTATATCGCCAAATTAGTCTTATTTTATTTTACCAGAAAAAACGAGGGGAGAAGGAGGAAGACGTTGTTACACTTTTTGGAGTGGTGAGTGTAATCTAGTATCCCCCCCTCCAGGTCAACATCATCCCCATCCATCGCCAAGGCGACACCATTTCCATAAAGCGAGGGCCTCCACAAGTTCAAGATTCAGATTCATGAGCGAAGCTTGGTGAGCAACGGGGTGCAGATCGACCAGTTCCCCACGGACGACGAGGCCGTCACCGAGATCAACGCCTTCATGAATTGAGTGTAGCGCCGTCACCTCAAGGTGTCTGTGTGTGTGTGTGTGTGTGTTGTGTTGTGTGTGTGTGTGTTCCTGTGGTTGTGTTGTGATGTGTGTGGTAGTGCGACCGGACCATTCGACTCGGAGCAGGAGGAGCGATGGTGTGTCGTGAATGATGTGTGTGTGTGGTTGTGTGCTGTGTGTGTGTGTTGTATGATGAAAATCCGGGAATGCCCGTAAAAGCCGTCATCGGGGTTTCTTCCGTAGAGATTCCCCGCCACGCACCCGAGTAGCGATCCGAAGCCACCCGAAACCAGGAAATTGTGCCGAAATGGAGTCCCCCGTCTGAAATCGCAGCCCCTCTCCACGTTGTAGCAGCGTTTATATCATATAGTCACAAGATGAGCAACTTATCACAGAATGCGACATGTAAGATTTCCTCTTCTGACGAAAAAAGAAGGTTTATAGTTTATACCATCAAGATGAGCAACTTGTCAAAGAAGGGATGGAGATTATATAGGTGACGCACAACGTAAGATAATTAACTGCGAGGGCACTAAAATACGTAATACTTTTCAAGTCATACATGTATGCATGATGCTAACCCCTAGAAAGCACAGACGAAAATAAGCTAAAGCCGCGTTCGCATCGGGAGAGGGGGTGCTGAACTTCAGAAGGCGGCTTCCATTTTTGGCACTATCCGGGCATCCAAGACTGGCTCAGCGTTCATCGAACAATAGTTATTCATCATGAACACTGCACGATTAGTAGCGCAACGAGCACGCCCGCCGGACCGTGATAGAGGTGCAGTCGCTCCTGTGATGCTGAGCCTGTAGTCTGTTTGTTGTCGCCTGGATATACATGCCATGCGTGTCTATACGACCCGCCCACGTGGCAAGCGGTTACTATCCTAGATGGAAACACGGCCGTGCCTGGAACCAAACGAAGCACCACGCCAAGCGTGCCTCTGGCGAAGCTTGAGCTGAGTACCGTACGGTGAAAATGCAGGCATAAGAACTCTTGATGTTGAGGCAGCATTTTATTTTTTCTTTTCCTACTTCTATCCCCAGTTCTGTGCGCATATAATCAAACACAGGATATACTACTGCCTCATTTGGATGGAGCGCTGTACTACCCCCGACACAAACGCACAATGCTGCGGAATCCTTCACGACCACAGTCAGCACCTTAATAAGGCGTGCCCTCTACAAGTGTAGCTTTACTTTGGAGTGGCTGTGGTGTGAAGAAGACACGCTCCCCTTTACTCTTTTAATAGAGCTGAAATCGTCGTGACTCTTTGCTTGATATAACAAATTTTCCCCATATGTATTTTCTGAAGTGCAGTGATGTATTATGAGAGAGAAATCTGTTGTGTGTGTCTGGGGTGTGCTGTGGTGTGTGTGTGTTGTTTTGATTTTTGTGTCGGGCCTTCCCTAAAGTTCAGAGTCCCCCGGGGCCTGTCAGAAGTAGAAAGGCTGTGGTTAGCTTTGTCAACAGACCTGAATGTGTGGGATAGTTTTTAACCCCCCCCCAACCCCACTTCTCAAAGATTTCCAGAGGGATTTATAAGCTGGGTGTCAGTGGTCATCTTAAATGGGGGTCACCTAGATGGGGGTCAAGGCAAGCCTTCCATTATCTATGACAGGAAGCACGGTTGAAGCACTGTCACAAAGCCATAAACTCTACTAACCGTTAGAGTGGCGAGAACGGGTCGTGTTGCTACTTAAATAACCAATGCACAGAGATGAGGCCGGCTTTTGTAGGACGTGCCCCCCTTCCCCTGTTTGTTGTGGTTTGTTCTTTGGAGTTTGGGCGATACTCCTCTGTGGCTCTGATAGGCGGTAGAAGTAATTCCACCCAGCAATAAGAAGCATTTATGTTTTTTTAATTGCGGAAACAACAGAATTCCCTCGTCCCCCTGTGGCCCTGGGTCGTTTCAGTTTTCATTCTAACGATGGTCTGGTCGCAAGGGGCAGAAAATAAATTTTGAAAAGTGTTGGCAATCCATCCTCCTACCAAAACCAAACCAAATCAGCCAAACCAGTTGAAATGGGAGGGGGGATGTGTTGTTGTGTGTGTGTGTGTGTGTGTGTGTTGTGGTGTGTGTGTGTTTGTGTGTGTGTGTGTGTTTGTGTGTGTGTGTGTGTGTGTGGTGATGTGTGTGTGTGTGTGTGTGTGTGTGTGCCAGTAATGCCTTGTTTCCACAGAGCGGTTTTCGGTGGGCGGCACGGTTTCGCTTATATTGCTTTTCCCACTGCCAAAAGACTGGACAGGGGTCCCAAAATAAGCGCACTTAGCCGTGCCTATTTTTTCGGTAATCCTCCGTTGGGGTACCAACCAAAAAGGTGGAGCTACACAAGCCGCATCCGTGCGACAGGGGGATCAAAGCCAACAAACGCAGTACCTGCGAGGTATTTCTGGACAATGGCGAAAGCCTCGTTTATTGCAGAAAATGTTGCGCAAAAGTTTGACGTCCTTCTTGGAAGTCCTACATTGTTGATCTTTTATTGCGTCATGTTCTTCTTTTTTAATGTATTCATTAGCAGGCCAGCCACACTGTGTCGGGCTGCTATGAGTTCACAATGCTTCCTCAGCTGACGCGGCTATCGCCGTCCGGCTTAAACCCTGCCCTACCATAAGGGTACTGTCGGGGGTGGAAACGCGAGCCCGATTTAGCGTAACCGAGCTGTCCTGCTCCGAGCCGCACCGCATGGCACCGCTTGGTGGGAACGAGGCATAAACGTTCCGTGAGGAACTCACCGTGTCTTTGGTTATCGAGGAAGACGGAGAACCAGGAAGTAAACTGTGGTGGAAAAGGGTTTTGACCTTTGACCCTTTTGACACAGGCCCATCTGCCCTTCGCCGTGGTGGGCAGCGTGGACGAGGTGAAGGTGGGAAACAAGACCGGTGCGGGCCAGACAGTACCCCTGGGCGTTGGTGGTGCAAGGTGAGGTGTGTTGGTGTGTGATGTGTTTCTCCATAACACAACCATGTTGCGTGTTTGTGTGTGTGTGAAACAGAGTAGAAAGTGATGTAACATGTAGAGTTGAACTGTGGGAACATCACAGCTCAGAAGGGAATCACCCTCGCTCTCTCTCTCGCTTGCTCTCTCTCTCTCGCTCTCTTTCTGGCTCGCTCTCGTTCTCTCTCCTCGCACGCTCTCATTCTCGCTTGCTTTCGCTCTCGCTTGCTCTTGTTCTCTCTCTCGCTTGCTCTCGCTCTCTCCCTTGCTGTCGCTTGCTCCCTTGCTGTCGCTCTGGCTCGTGTACGCTTGCTCTCTCTCGCTTGCTCTAGCCATCTCTCTCTTGTCTCTCCCTCTCTCCCTCTGACTCTCTGACTATCCTCCATTCGGCCTATCCCAGTCTATGTCCAGCTCGGTTTCTCTCTCATATTGACATCCTAAGCCCCAGTGGACACTGCTTGGTTATTTATAAAAGCCCACTGTATCTCCTTGGGGATGAAATCTACTAAAACCCCAGCAGGGCAAACACACGCACACGCACACGCACCCCATGGATTGCAGGCTAGTTTCAGTGTCCCTTCACTTGTGGATGTGTAGCACAGTGAACTTTTTGTTTGTTTGTTTCGTTTTCGGTCTTATTACATCTGGTATCTAATTGCTCTTCACTCTGGGACGGGAGGAGGACGATACAATTGCAAGTCATGTTACCCACTGTGGGATCCCTTGGACCCAGCATAGTGGAGGCTTTGTCTGGTCTCGGCGGGCGCGCGGAGGAGAAGCTGGGAGGATAATGCGGCCCATTGAACGCCCTCTGGCCGGCTCATTGAAAGCACTCTGGAGATGTGAGACGGCGACGTATTGTGGTCACCGGCCTGGGAAATGCGCACACGCGAGGCGCTTCTTCTGTCTCCCTAAATGTCAGCGTCGCGTGCGTGCAACACGCGTGCTCGGGTAGTCTTGTCTCTTAAATGTGTGTAGATGTCATCTACACACATTTTAGTTGATGGTTATTATTCTTACTAGACCAACACCAGACTAATAGAATAAACGCAAGCCACGATAAGAAACCAGGAAAAAGGCTCGGGAACCCGCCGCATGGGTTGACATTTACGTTGAACTCATAATGAAGGCACTAAAATAGATATTACTCCTATTTTGAACAATGCTAGGATATAAAGTAGCACATTTCAAAATGCAAAATTGTCCGTTCACAATGTTACTGAAAACAACACAGGCAACTTCCACATCTAAAAAGGGACAAAAACACAGTCCACTAGTGTTTGTGGATGCCATGTCGTCCGTCTCGGAGAGCATGACGGCGCTGTCTTTACACACTGATGACATCTGCCCTGTGTTTTGACCGGGCCCAGGAGCAACGTCCCCCATGGACGAGCAGCGTTCTCTTCATACCCTCCCAGCTCTCAGCTGGCACTGGGCCAGGTCTCCCAGCATATCACGTGGTTCACTAGGGTCAGAGGGCTGGCTGTAAGTAGGCTTGCTAACCTCCAGCTACACGCCAAGTGGCTCTGAGCAGTGGATGTGTCTTCAGCCTCGAACTCCCGGTTAGTACGGACGTGGGAAAGTGTGTCGCGAATCCTGTTCAGAATTATAATTATTTTTAAAGAAAAAGATAATATTATAGGATTTAATTTGAAAGCAGAATCTGATGAAAACCTTTATTCACCATTTGCCTCACACGTGTGCTTTGGGCTTAATGTGCCATGAAGCTATAAACAAATATGTATCAACCAGTGGAGGCTCCTCCAGTGAAAAGAGGGAGAAAGATCCTCCTTAACATTTTCGAGAATAAAAAATGTAGATTGCCTTACTGACTACTATAATGAATTAATGCCCTTAAATATGATTTTTTTTAATGCATTTGTATTTGTAATGTTTGTTTCCCCCTATCGCCTATTGCAAATGACTGCTTTGGGATGTTCCTCCCTCAGCCTCCTACTGACTCCCATTCATTTCTCCGGCAGTGTTGGCGGCCGGTGAATAACATGGGGTTCAATGCAAGAGAGGAGGAAATTCCTTCTCTGAGTAGGAGTGACTGGCTAAGGGGTCTGGATGTCGCCAAAATTGATTCACGAATAGTCTGGAGCCCGGGCTGCCCTATGAACCAATAAGCAGGAGTCCTTGCTGCGCTCTGAACCAATAAGCAGGAGTCCTTGCTGTACTATGAACCAATAAGCAGGAGCAGGTTAGACCCTCAAGTCTAGGCTACGAGAACCAACCCGCTCAGTCGTATGCCACCATACACCACCAAAAGTGCAAGCAGGCCATGGGCAACCAAGCGCACAGTCCTTCCTCCCTCACTTTAAAAACACCAAGCCGCCACTGGTATCAACTCTCCCACTCACACTAATTAGGGTCCCCTCCAATTAGGCCTCTGCCTTGTTTTAGTGAGGAGAGGAACAACCGTGGGGCACTATTTAGTTTGTAGTGGTCTGGAAAATGTAGGCTACAATACCTGTAGTGGATGAGTCATAAACAGACAATGGGGCTTGAGTAGACTGTAAGTGCCATGAAGATAAACAATTCAAATACATTTTACGATTTACTCTTTCGTCCCATTTCAGAACATTGTTATCCTGAAGAATAAATTATCTTAACTATTATATTTGGAGACCCTGTATGTACATGTATATGCATTGTACGTCTCCTCTTACAAACTTCCTCTGAACCCGACTCCACTGTCGGCGGGGGTCGCTCAGGACTAAAGGAAGTCTAGCGTCGTGTGTGTGTGAGCTGGTTTTCGTATGAGTGGTGTTATTCTCACAATGTTCGGCTGTGTGGGCAGAGGGGGAATCGCACCCACCACTTGGTTTCCTGCCAGTGAAACACAGTTTAGCCACACTGAACCGTCGGGGTGGAGCAACAATTGTTTCAACGAGATGAGACAGATTATTTTGCTTCCACAATGCTAACCAGAGAAACCAATGTCTTCTTATTGGAAGCAAATGAATGAATGATGCCGTCCTACAGGATTGCTTTGGTGTATTTGCCAGGGGGCGGTAGCTCAGGAGATACATTTGGGTGACTCGTAACCGGAATGTTGCTAGTTCGCATCCCGGGTCCTCCTAGACACCTAAGGGCGTGTTCACACGGGCAGTTTTTTTTTTATTAAATAACACCTGACCCGAGCGGTTTTTTACCAACTAAAAAACTGACAGGGTGGTTTTTTCTAGAGCACATTCCAAAACTGTCGGAACACTGTTCGGTTAGCGTATCAAAGTGGTTTGGCTACACTACTTGAATCAGTATCACAATGTCGAGGATGAGAAAATTAGCCCTTGTTTTGGGGTTAGATGCCAACGACGATAACGACGAACCTTCCCGTTTGTGGGTGCATGATATAAACCGGGGACGGCAGCAGTACGGGGCATATCATAGTACACTTATGTCCCAAAATCCCACAGATCGTTTTCCAGATACTCTCCTTGTGATATATGTTGTGGTACAACTTGTTGGTCATGTCGTATAGCTCGACATGTTCACTTAAAAGGACAACCAGTTGCTCCGTCGGAAAAGACTTTTTGGTTTGGGTCGCCATTCTTCTTTCCTAGTGACGTAAGTGCTCGTTCATTGGTCAGCTGTCAAAAAACTGCCTGATGTCGGGTGCTTTTTCTTGGCGAGTTGAACTTTTCTCAACTTGAAAACCACCCAGAGCGGTGAAAAAAACCCGCTGGCAGCGGTGTTTTTAAAAGCACCCAGGATGTTTTTACAAAAACGCTCTGTACCATAGGAATATAATGTAAAACATCCACCCGCACCTGAAAAAAAGACTGCCCGTGTGAACACGCCCTAAGAGGCCACTCACACTAGGGCCGCGGCCCCGTGCCCGAGCTCATCTGCATACTAAAATCTAGAACGTTTGGCTAGTGAAACCACGCCATCCGTATTCCACGGAACAGCCCCTTGGCCACGGCAAACTTGGGAGAGGTGTGCCGTGGCCAAAGTACAGATGCTAATGAGATGACACGCGCGGATACGCAACGTGAGCTGGATGACGTAGTCCTTGCGCGACCCTTCTTTCTTTATAGGTCCATGCCCTTCCCCGCAACAATCATTTTAAACAATGGCGGCAAGCGGTTCACGAGTGGGTTTACGTTGGTGCGATAGTGAAGTCGTGTGTTTACTTGAAATTCGGGCCGACGACAGCATTCAGTCGCATCTCGCAACATGATCTCGTTGTTGTTCTCCATTGTTGTTATGGCGGCGAGGACGCTTGGTGATGACGTATTTATCATATTACGACGTGATGACGTAGGTATGAAGGAGCAATTGTGCCCAGTCCAAGGCCTTTGGGAGCAGTGTGACCACGGGCCAGCGGGGGGAGTGGGGAGTGAGGGAATCGTGCTTCCTGCAGCACAGAACAGGCAAACTTGCCTAGTGTGAGTGCGCCCTAAGTGTCGAGGTGTTCCTGAGCAAGGCACCTCACCCTGACTGCTCCAGACGAGCTGGCTGTTGCCCTCTGTAATTGACTCCGCCGTCGGTTGTTGAATGTGTCAAAGAATGGTTCTAAGTCGCTTTGGATAAAAGCGGCAGCAAACCCCCAAAAAGATATCACTCCCTCTGCTTTTACCTTAAATCACAGAGCAATGAAATTGCAGAAACACCACAATTCTGTATGGCAGAAGTTAAAAACGAACAGTTCATATTTTATCGGAACTCAAATCAGTGCAACATCATATCGTGAGTTTGCCGTGCCGATTCCTGCCTGAATGAACACACACCATATGTTCTCCCTCTCACATGCTGATGGACGGGACCTGGTTCACACGGCAGGAAATGGTTCCCGCACTCTCTTCCCATGATGCACCAGGTCAACTGGGAAAATTCCTTAAAATAGCCCATTTTAATCAACTCTCTTTATCTGTTGCCAACAGATGACAAATGTGGTCCTAAATAGGGGGATAATTGCAGCCATATGGGATTTATCATGATTCTAGACATATTTTGTGTTGAGAAATATGCACACACACACGCGCACGCACGCGCGCGCACACACAGATGTGTGGGAGGGGTAGGCGGACAAGTCAGAGGGTGAAACGGGTTATCAGTGGGGAGTACGTTGGCAGCTAGCCAGAGGGAATGTTGGTGAGCAAAGCGAGGAAGTCTCTGGTGGTAGGACTGAAATCAGGGCTCTGACTGGACCTTTTGGGCTCAGACGTGCGATGAAGTGTAATGAGTGTGTTTATCACTTCCCCAAAAAGCATGTGCCTTAGCAACGAGAAACAAATTGACCTGCATTTTTACCCTCAATGCATTTCAAAATACTATTAATACTTAAGATTATTTAAGAATTGTTATTACAATGGATATGACACCAAAAATTTGGTAAGAATAAGACGCATAATGTCGAAGTCTTATTAATATTTTTTTATTTAAATGTTCTCTTTTATGCTAATATCAATGAGCACTGTATTGGTTTGATAGCAAATGGTTAGTGTTACAAAACAGAGTGCTTGGCAGTAACAGGCACTTACTACAGCTATAACCACTCTAGTGGTTGCTTGTGGAGGTTGAACCACTTTGTCAATGTGTTTCAACCCAGAACATTTAATTCAGCGTCCGTGTCTGGTCCGCCAGCACTCGCTGAAACGCCAGCACTCAGCGTCCATTGTCCAATCACACGACGAGCACTGCACTACGCTCTCAACTGCATGAAGTTAGTTGAAGGTCCAGTCTAGCAAGGGGTGTAACATGGTGTCCGGCTCTAGCAGGGGGGGTAACATGGTGTGTCCGGTCTAGGCAGGGGGGCCGGTAACATGGTGTCGCTCGTGGCTAGGCAGGGGGGGTAACATGAGTGTGGTGTACTAGCGGGGTGACACTGGTGTGTGGGTCTAGCAGGGGGGGTAACAGGGCGCTCACGGTTGCTGTTGTCTGTGTGTCTGCAGTGCGAGCGCGAGAGCCACTGTGACTTTGGTGAGACAGCTGCGGGAGGAATGCTGATCCGGTCAACATGAGAGACTGCGTGCGCAGACGCGCACGCCGCGCCACTACCGAGCGTCCGGGCGCTGCAAGCTGGAGGAGATGGGCTTCAAGGACACGGACCCCGACTGCCAGGCCCTTCAGGTGGCACTGAGGGTGCCGTGGGGGGGGCTCTGAGGCGAAGGTTCACACCAGTGGCAGCCATGACGTCTGTGAGCGCTGCGGCAGGAGAGACTCGCTTTAACGGCCTTTAAGTGGAGGCAGAATGAACCTGCCCAAATATTCTAAATTAACGGGAAAGGGATTAGAATTGATCGCGTTCTACAAAGCAAATCTATTTAGCCTTAGTTCAGATCCCAATGGCTAGTTTATCTCTGTACAGAGATAAACTTAGGCAGAGCTAAGAGAAAGACACCTCACCCAACTTACCCGCTCATTGATGGGTTTATCTGAATTCACTATTACCCTCTTCTGGATTAAAGCACCTCCTTAATGAGATGGTAAAAAAATGGACCTAAGCCAGGGGTCACCAACCTTTTTGAACCTGAGAGCTACTTCATGGGTGCTTAGTCATAAGAAGGTGCCCGGTTTGATATACTCTTCTGAAATAACAAATTTGCTTAGTTTGCCTTTACTTATATAATTATTATTAATGATACTCCATCTATGTGAAGACGCTGATCATGGTTAAGATTTCTCACAATAATTACAATGACTTAAAAAAAGTTGGAAAGATAGTTGTTCAAAGAATGAGTTGTGCATATGTTAGAACCGGCCTGCGGCGCGCTCGTATGGTTCTGCAGCGCTCCTGGTGCCGCGCGGGCATCAGGTGACCCGTGGAGTCTCACTGAGCTAAGCTAACACAATTGATGGATTGTCAAAGTCTCGGAACGCATGCAGAAAAGTTATAAGAGTGAAGATGCATGAATGCATTGCAGACACAAGGTGAACTTTTGAGTTATAAAGCCCATGTTCTTCTCAGAATAACGAAGCCCAGACAGTCATGAAATGGTAAGCTAGCAGCATTCTGGTTCCCATCACACCCCTGTACTTCCTGAGTC
>OLKM01007836.1:0-10660 GCA_900291075.1 Melanogrammus aeglefinus | reverse complement strand
TTAAGAAAAGTTTTGTTCATACGCATCTTTTTTTCAGAAGTGATTTTTACTGTAAGTGGGTTCTACCAAGGAACTGAGTTGAAAAACGTTTACACTTTTACCGCATATTGATGAACAATACACAGTATCTGCCCATGTTAAGAGCATGTTTATTTCAAAGGGTTTTACGATGACAAGTTTGGGGAATAATTCATATACAAAAGTATTCTTCATATACAAAAACCAATTGAACATATTAACAATAAAACACCACATATGCATGGCTACACCATCATCATAAGTCAAATTTGTTTTTTTATATTTACATGTGACTGCATACAATTGTCTCCACAGACAATGGTAACTAAACGTATGATAGATAAGCATTATTGGACCCTTAACACTCTAATAGCAGAAAAAAACACTGCCTCAAAAGGCTAGTGGGCTTAAGCAATACAAGTAGAGAGCATATACTTTAACTTTAAACCCTGAACTTGTCACGCAGCGTCCTGCTACGCGGTCCACTACCTCCATCTAGTGGCTCCTTGACGCCAGTGGTCCTTCTCCTCACACACCAATCGCAAATCACCATTCCCTACTTCAGCCGGATCTCCAATCAGCCGGCGCCAGTTCGTTGTTACGTCTACCTAGTCAGTATCGGTCCTACCAGCATTCTCGAAACTCTGTCTCTTAGCCTTCCCTTTGGTAACCACCTCTCTTCCTCTCTAGTACTCCCCCTGCCACCGAACCCCTGCCTGCCTGACTACCCCCCTGTCGTCGAGTCCTTGCCTGACTGCCTGACTGCCTGACTGCCTGCCTGTTACCAGACCCCTGCCTGTCTGACTACCCGCCTGCCTACCAATAAACCCTGTTCCCTTTACCCCGTCTCTGCCTTCCTGTTTTCTGCACTTGGGTCCCAACGTTCTGTTCCATAACATAACTTTTAAACGTTGCAAATGTGCAAAAACATATTTATGTGGCAGTCAATCCAATGCTGAAAATACATCTGTGGCATTCAGTAGGCCCTAACCCTATGCTGTGGTAAAGTGTGTAAAGTATGACCAAGTGTTTTCTTTCTGTTCAAAAGTCTAGATATAACTTTATCAATCCCCTGTAGAAGAAATGTGTTAATGTTTGTCCCTATAAAACAATAATGGTAAAAGGATAAGGAATCTCCCACTTCGGGCTTCCATGAAAGAGGACCAAAACTAATTTTTTCACAATAGCGGCGTTCATCTTGCACAATATCTAGCATTAAAGGTTAATTTAAGGAAGTTCTCTTCCAGTCACGTTGATAAGTAGTAACTGAAAGCAGTGTCAGTGAGAATTCTGAAGAAAATCTGAAGGCTGACTAATATTCTCAGAAATTCTGACACTGCAAATTATTACGCGCTACGACTAGTGAACTACTTTAAAAAAAACTCGACACCACGACCAGGCGACAAATGACTGGTGAGAACCTTCTTAAATGAACCTTTAATGCTGGATTTATTTAATTATCAGAATTCGGATTTTATCCAAGTATTCTGACTTTATTATCAGAATGCTGAATTTTTATGCATCTATTTTTTGGCTGGGTAGATATAGTCGCCCTAAATGCAGCTTTAATGTGGGCTCTGATTCTGAATGAATGCCGCTGCTGAATTGTGTGAATAAATAATGGGAACTTAAATCTAAAGAAGACACGTGGTTTGATGTACCGGTGAATTTCAGCTGAAAGTGGAATATTGCTGCCATCAGGGGAAATGAATGTAGCCTAGGCCTATTGTAAGTAGCTTTCAATTCGTTGTTTTTTTGTTGAAAATAACCATTTGGTATGACCAGTGGCGGATTTAGCAATTTGGGGGCCCAAGGCGAATTTAGCTAGGGGGCCCTTCAAATCCTTACTTTTAACAAGGACCTTTTAATATGTGAGAAATAAGACTCAGATTCCACCCCGTTGTATGCCAAAATGCAATATATATATATATTTTTTTAAAAATAGTTAAAGCTGGGGTATGTAGTCCTGTTCAGAAGCACTTTGTCTTATACTGGGGGAAATGGCCCGTCTAATTTCAGAGGAATCGGTACGCTATGTCAGCAGGAAAAGGAAACGGGAAAATAACAGAGCTCTGTGACAGGCCGCAAGACTTGAGAAAACATCCGCCCAATCTGTATCCTTCAGACCGTAGGGCACGGATTGGTCGAAGTTTGCTCGGAGACTAAGGAATCAATCAGATGCCTTCATGTCTAGTTCTGCACCCGCCCCCCTCCTACGGGAGCACGCACAGCCTTCAGGTCCCTGTGTGTGGGGGCGTGGCTTGGACGGACTCACTGACGGGAGGGGGAGCAGGGGGGAGGAACTTAGAGGAGCAGGAGGAGGTGCTTTTTTCAAATCTTGCTCGCTCTCTCTTGCTAGTTTTCCAGGACTACATACCCCAGCTTTAAGCAGCGCGACACAGTCCCATTTTGTCTATAACTGTGACTGTACTGAACAATAAAGAATAATTATCGATCACAGTAATGTGTAGAGTAAATGAGAGAGAGAGAGAGTGTGTGAATGAATGTATGTGTATGAGAGAGAGAAAATGTGTTGGAGTGAAAGAGAGAAAACAAGGGTGTGTGAATGAAGGAGTGGGGGGAAAGTGTCTCTATCATGACTGCCACCGTCTTCCTGCTGCTTTGTTCCTGTTTTAGTGATGTTTTCTTCTTCTGCTTCTCTCTCCTTGGATGTCCATGTGTCTCTGGCTTAGGTCCAATCCCATTTCTTTGCTCAAAGGAAAATCTCAGCCCCTAGCCCTCGCTGTTGCGCGTTCACGCGCCGTGGAGCCATGTCCCAATCAGGGGCGCTGCCTGGTGGGGAAAAGTGGTACTGATTCTAAGGGCCCAGCCCAACGCGGCACGGCCCACGGCCCGCGGATGGCAATTAATAATATAATATTAATATTCTTGCCTTTTTTTTTTTTTTTTAAATGTCTCATTAAAGAAATGGTAATTGGAAATAAACGTATTAAACTCACAACTGTCGATTTCCATAACATTTTCGTTAATTATTTAACATATTGTCATTTGCCCTTCCCCCTGAGCTCTTGCGAAATGGTTCAGCCGCTCCGCAACGCGCGATGCGTTGAATCGAACAGCATCCGAAATGTGAGATGCTGGCACTGGCAGCACGTGTACAGAGCGGCTGGGTCTGGTTAACCACATGTGGTGAGCTGGTGGTGACCGCTACAGAAATGAAGTCAGGTTGGCAAAAACTGAAGGAAAGACGGGAGAAAGAGGAGAGGGCCAAAAGAGGCAGGCAACTGGTCACTCAATTTTTCGCCAATAAAGAAGGTATGCTCACTCAATGACCTTGCGTTTTCAAACTCTATCAAATGGTAGGCTAACAAGCAGAATTCTTGGATTAGCCTCCAAGAGAGCATGCTAGTTAGCATAGTTTCCTATTTAAAAACTCCACCTTTGACTGTCTGTCACAGCGAACAAACGGCAAATGTGGACGAACGACCGTGATAAACTAGTCTTTTAATACAAAATATTTTTTTCAAAAGAACCGGGGTGGTGCCTTAAATATGTGCATTTTCAACTTCAGGAGGAGGACAAGATCCGCCCACGGCCACACCACGACTGGGATCCCATTTCGGAGAAGGAGGTAAGCAACATTAGTTTGGAAGGATGTTAGTTGCTTTAGGATGAAAGTTTTGAATGAGGGTGCCTTCTAGGCTAGATCATATTTCAGTATTGCTAATAACGGTCAGTCGTTAGGTTCGAGAAAACATAGAATGTTTTTCTTTCTTTTACTGTAAGTCTTGTTACTTGTAAGGCCAGTGAGTGTGAGTTAACGAAATGCATCCAAGCATGTATAGCACATGTGTCAATCTCAAGGCCCGCGGGCCACATGTGGCCCGCCACGTCATTTCATGTGGCCCGCGAGTCTGCCGCGCGAGTCTGCCGCGCGAGTCTGCCGCGCGAGTCTGCCGCGCGAGTCTGCCGCGCGAGTCTGCCGCGCGAGTCTGCCGCGCGAGTCTGCCGCGCGAGTCTGCCGCGCGCGAGTCTCCCGCGCCGAGTCTCCCGCGCGCGAGTGCTTGATTCGTCGTTAAAAAAAAAAGTTGTTTTATTTATTTTATATTTTACCCGCGAAGTGACGGCATTCCTGCCACTAGATCGCTGTGTCCACAACAGTGTTTAATTAATGCGACAAGTGAGATTGAGCAGAAATATCCATGAGAAATTATCCACACATGATCCCAAAATGTCCAGGAAGCGAAAGGTTGACGCAGATGGAAGGTTGTTTTCATGAAAGATGGGAAGGCGAATATATGTTTGTGCTACAAGGAGAAAAACCGGTATGTCTTTTGTGTTCTGAGTCGGTGTCGGTCATCAAAGAGTACAATCTACGTCGGCATTATGAAACCAAACACGGAGCCAAGTATGCTAAAGTTAGCCTTCAAGAAAAACAAGCGATAGTTAAAGAGTTAAAAGGCAACCTGCGATCGCAACAGAATTTGTTCACAAAAGCCACAGCCAAAAACGATGCGGCTGTGAAAGCTAGCTTTATTGTAGCTGAAGAAATCGCCCGCACTTCCAAGTCTTTTTCAGAGGGTGCCTTTGTGAAGCAGTGTATGCTGAAGGTGTGTGAGCAGGTGTGCCCCGACCAGATGCAGGCTTTTAAAAATGTGAGTTTGTCAAGAAACACCATCGCGGACCGAGTCAAGGAGCTAGCAGGAAACCTAGCAGATCAACTGGCGGAAGAGTCACGCAGTTACACAGCTTTTTCATTAGCTGTTGATGAAAGCACAGACAACAGGGACACGGCACAGCTTTCCATTTTTATTAGAGGCGTGAAGTCGGACCTCTCTGTCACCGAGGAGCTCTTGGATGTAGCTGCCATGCATGGGACCACAACTGGACGGGATATTTATGAAGCGGTGGTGAAGTCTGTGAGTAAAACTGGATTGCCCTGGGAAAAATTGGTGGGATTAACTACAGATGGTGCACCTGCAATGTGTGGAGTAAAAACGGGCTTGGTTGGACTAATGAAGGAGAAAATGCAAAAAAGTAACTGTCACACGCGCCTCTGATAAAGTTTATCATTGCATTATCCACCAAGAAGCTTTTGTGTGGGAAGGTGCTGGGGATGGATAATATAATGACCACCAGTCACGAAAACAGTGAACTTCATTCGGGCGCGTGGCCCTGAATCACCGGCAGTTCCAGCTGTTCTTGCAGGAGATGGGCTCGGAGCACGGAACGTCCCGTAACCATACAGAAGTGCGGTGGCTGAGTAGGAGCAACGTCCTCAAACGATTTTTTGAGCTGAGGGAAGACATTGCTGTTTTCATGCAGAGTAAAGGAAAACCCTTTGGCTGAACTGTCGGATCCAAACTGGCTGTGTGATTTTGCTATGTTATGTGACATAAGTGAGCATCTCGCCCAACTGAATAAGAAGCTGCAGGGACGCAACCATGTCATCACGCAGATGTCCGACATGATCCAATGTTTCCAGCGTAAACTTGACTTATGGAAGTGCCAAGTGGAACAGGACAATCTTGCTCACTTTTCTGCTTATCAGAACATCTCTGCCTCAGTTCCCGGTGTTTTTTCATGTGCCAAGTTGGCTACCAAACTGGGCCGGTTAATGGATGAATTTGATCGGCGCTTCTCTGACTTCAAAGCACAGCAGCAGTCGGGCTTTGCCATCTTTGCCAGTCCTTTCACCACCGATGTCAGCAGTGTGCCCCATCACCTTCAGCTGGAGTTGATCGAGCTTCAAAGCGACAGTGGCCTAAGAGCAAAGTTCCAGGATGCCGCAATCGAGGACTTTTACCGTCTACTGCCCCCTGGTGAGATGCCACAGCTTCGACTTCATGCTGCCCGTGTTCTCTCCATGTTTGGGAGCACCTATCTGTGCGAACAGATGTTTTCAATAATGAATCTAAATAAAACCAAGCACAGATCACGCATCACTGATGACAACCTCCACGCTGTTTTACGGATTGCCACAGCACAACAGCTAAAACCAGACATCGACCACACTGGTCAAAGGAAAACGGTGTTCTGATATCTGGCCAGAAAACAGATAGGTAAGCATTTTTAAACACGAATTAAAATATATGGTAATAAAATGTATTTCCATCAAAAATAATTAATAGTTAAACTGAGGTGCAATTTAATGATTGTGCTTGCATTTTTTTGTGTGTGTTTGTTGTTTTCAGAACATGATCAATGGATGAGGATGGTGGAGAGGGATCCACTTGGTGTTGTTCATGGACAGGCAGTATATCCTCATCATTTCCGACTCATAGTTGTGAACTTATTTTGTTATTTTCAGTTTATTACATATACTACTTTATGTGTAGCAATGTATTTGTTGTTTACAGGTGTATGTGTTTTATGATAAGACAGACAAATGTTACTCTTGCAAAGGCTGTGTGCAGCCATTTATTTTTGTAAAATACTACATCTGTCACACATGTTCTTAGTAGCTCAATACTGTTGGTTGTATGTTTATTCTGACCCCTCCCGACTGTGTAAAAAAAAAAGTTAAACAAAGTAAAATGTCATAACTTGTTCTTTTGATAATATATTTCTTTATTTACTTGAATAGTTTGATCGTTGATCATAATGGAGTAATGTGGGTTTCTTAACCGGACAAATTTAAAGGATTATTGTTATAGAGTAACATTTTTTTCTCATCTATGCATATGTTATGTTTGTAAGTTCTATAAGTAATAAATGCAGAAGGTAATTAAACAATATGTTATGGAGTAGTTACATTTATTATACATTATATTTGGTTACATACTATTTTACATTTACATGTGGCCCTTTGAGGGCAACCATTATGCTGATGTGGCCCCCGGTGAAAATGAGTTTGACACCCCTGATGTATAGGCTAATTGAAACCTGCATTCTTCTAACCTTTTCCTGCATTAACCTACTTACTATCTTGCATGCATCATCCCTGATGCAGAGGCAGGCCCCTCATCATGCCATGTTCCTCCAAACACCAATGTTGAAGTGCAGAAGGACAGGACAGGGACCAGCAGTGCAGAAGGTGACCATGTCAGAGGACCATGTCACTTTCATATTTATTCACAGGGTTATACTTTTAAAGCTATTAAGAATGTAGTTCATTTGAATGCATGTAACTTGCATATTCATTATTGTAACTCATAGCCTGCATGCATCTAAATGTGCCATGCATTTAACTAAATCCCATCTTAAACCACATCCCTGATACAGAACCAGCCCCCACATCAGGCCTTGATGTTGCAGCGTCCAGTCCAGACACCAGAGCTGAAGTGCAGGAGGACAGGACGAGGACCAGCGGTTCAGATGGTGAGGAAATGGCATAGATTACAATGTAACTTTCATATTTATTCACAATAAGATGTTTCCCTTCTTTTAAGGGTGACACTTTTTAAACTATAAATCATGGAGTTAATTTGAATTACACCTAACTTGCATGCATAACTGTAACCTGCATACATTTAACATTACCATGTGTTAGCTTATTAACGTCCATGCATCACTAACCGACATTCCATTTAAATCACTGATACAGAACCAAGCCCCTCATCAGACCATGATGAGGACAACAGGACCAGTACCAGCAGTGCAGATGACAGCGCAACACAGAGTAAGGAAGAGCAGGAGGGGGCAGGGTTAATGGACGTTTGCCAGTCTGAAAGCGAGGATCTACTGTCAAATGATCCAGGGTTGTGGCCAGCAAAGCTCATGGACAGTGACAGAACTGGTATTGTCAGGAAATTGGCAACGACAGAGTCAAAGCCATTTCCAAAAGACTCTGAAGGGAAAGCTTTTCCAGAGTATCTGAGGTACACAAAGGCAGCAAATGGCAGGGAAAAGACAAAAAGGGATTGGCTAATTTACAGTGAAAGTGTAAATGCACTGTTCTGCATTCCTTGTGTCCTTTTTGCCCCTGAGGTAAAAAAGCCCTCTCAAAGCGCACTGGGTGGATGTGGATACAAAATGTGTGATGTGAAATGGCGTCGCATGTATAACAAATTACCAAGCCATGAGAACAATAGGGCACACAGAGATTGTTATCTAAAATGGAAAAATCTACAGTGCTCTATTAATGCTGCAAAAGGTGTAGACCACCACATACAGAGCCAGATGCTGTCAGAAATCGAGAAAAATGTAGCTCTTTTGACACGCCTCTTAGATGTAACACTGCACTTGGCATCCAGGAATTTGCCTTTTCGGGGCAAAACACAAACATTAGGGGATGTCCACAATGGTAATTACTTGGGGACATTGGAATTGATGTCCCATTATGACCCCCTTTTAAAGGACCACCTCGACAAAGTCAGGAACAATCCCAAAGGGAGCAGACTTGCTCATTATTTGTCTTCGGACTCTCAAAATGAGTTCATTCAGCTTTGTGCAAAAAGGGTCTTGAAATCTATTCTGAAAGAAAGGGAGGATGCCATTTACTACAGTATTATTTGTGATGCCACACCTGACATTTCTCATGTAGAGCAAAATGTTCTGCTAATTAGATATGTCCACTACAATGAGAAGGAAAATGAATGGCAGATAACCGAAAGGTTTACCGAATTTAAACAATTTCACAAAAAAACTGGGAGTGAAATAGCTGGAATGATAGAGAATATGCTTAAGGAACTAGGCATAGATATCAGTGATTGCAGGGGACAAGGCTATGACAATGGCGCAAATATGTCTGGGAAAGTTAAAGGTGTACAAGCCCAAATACTCAAGACCAACAATCTGGCCACGTTTTCACCTTGTGCTTCCCATACTTTGAATCTCACTGGGGTACATGCTGCAGGATCAAGCGAAGAAGTGTCAACTTTTTTTGGCTTCATCAACTGTCTTTACAGATTTGTAAGTGCCAGTCCACACAGATGGGCCATATATAAGCAAGCTACTGGCTGCTCTGTCCACAGCTTGAGAATTGATGCAGTGAAGCCCATTGCCAAACACTTACCAAGTGTCATTGAGGCCCTTGGTAAAATACTTAGTACATGCAGCCTAACCAATGATGCCAGGGCAGAAGCTGTAGGTCTGCAAAAGTATTTCATGACATTTGATGCCATTGTGCTCCTCACGATTTGGGTGAAAGTTTTGCATGCAATTGACCAAAGAAATGTGATACTGCAGTCAGGGAAAATTTCTTTGGAGGTGGAGGCAGCCAATATAAAGTCCCTCAAAGTTGAAATGCAGAATCTCAGAAATGAGTGGGATTCCCTCCTCGCTGAGGCAACACTCATTGCCACTGAACTGGGGATACCTCCCCATTTCAAAAAGGAAGTTAGCCGTGAGAGAAAACGAAAGAGGTTTTTTGATGAGGCAGGCACGGAAGAAAACGTTCGGGGCAATCCGGCAGACACATTCCGAAACACTGTCTTCTACCGTGCCATGGATCACATAATTAGTGACTTGGACACGAGATTCCAAAGCACAGCAAATATTGTTGAGAAATTTGCTGCCATCATTAAAGTTGGAAAGTTGAGGGAGAGTGATGTTGCTGCTGTGTGCCGGCCACTAATACACAAATACAACAAGGACCTCACACCTCAGTTTGAGAGTGAAATCAGGCATCTAAACGATGTATTTTCTGCCACTTTCCCATCTGATTGCTCTGGTATTGATCTGCTCAATGCAATTTATAAAATGCAGCTGCATAGCATTTTTGGAGAGGTTTGCACAGCTATAAGGATTTTTTGCACTCTGCCCGTTACAGTTGCAGGTGGGGAAAGGGCATTCAGTAAACTTAAACTGATCAAGAGCTACCTCAGGTCGACCATGGTGCAAGAGAGGTTGAATAGCCTTGCAATACTTTCAATTGAAAGTGAGTTGGCTCGCTCACTAGATTTCAAAGATTTGATTTGTGACTTTGCAACCAAGAAGGCTCGGCGTCTAGACTTTGGAATTTAAGTCTTTACTGCTCTATAAGAACAGTTTACATAAAGATTTCTTCATATTGTTTGAAACTGTGCAGTAGTGTATAATTTTATTGATGTCTACAATGTGTATCCATTGATATTGTATGCAATCGCACTGTAAATTCTGTTCTTTGTTTACATTTGATTGTTACTTTGAGCTATTTTTGGCACTTTTAGACTTCAGCAATTAAACTTTTATTCCGAAAGTGTAAATTTGAGATTTTTTTTCAATATTGTTGAACTGAAAGTGTAAATTTGTGTTGGATGTTCAAGCATGTAATGTTAATTTAGTTATATAAGAGTCATTTATTTAATGTATTTTTTTATTACATTAATGATATTTGAAATTTTAACTGCATAAATTGTGTTTAAAGTAGAGAAACGTGTGATTTTCTTGCAGTGCTCATTGTCTTGAAAGACTATTGCAGTATACAAGGGTATTAATTGTTGAGTATTTGGTTTTTTGGGATGGCGTGAACATCCACTAGGCATTATCTGCATTACGGTTTAACATTGATAATGTACTTTCATTACAAGCAGTTACTAACTAAATGATGGGAAACCATAATAAACTGACATGAACAGTTTCAGCTGACTACAACATTTAGCATAACATCAATTTCTGTCTTTGTAATCTGTACAACAGCTTATTCCACACAAAATTCCTTTAGGATTTCCAGTAGGTATTTGTTGTTGCTGAAACAGTGTTTGGATTTGCTGAATAAGTTGATGTGATGAAAACATTAACTGGTCACAGTGCCATGTTA
>OLKM01007835.1:0-10661 GCA_900291075.1 Melanogrammus aeglefinus | reverse complement strand
TCTCACTCTCTCTCTCTCTCTCTCTCTCTCTCTCTCTCCTCTCTCTCTTCTCTCTCTCCTCTCCCCCCACCCCCAGGAAGAGCCAGAAAGGGCACCCTGACGACAGCCGCCAACCCTGAAGACAGCCGCCAAGTTGCCTTTTGCCCCTCCCTTTTTCCCCTGCACCTTTTTATAAATAAATGACATAAGTTGATTTCACCACAAACCCCGCTTTTGCCTGTTTCTATTCTAATTGGTGATCCCACTGTTGTACCTCAGAGAACCAGGCGCCCCACAAAGTTAAAGGTCAGAGAGAGTGTCCTGTAGTAAGTTTAAAGAAAGCTGCAAGTTATCAGTAGCAGCCTGGGGGGTATCTGAGAATAGTATCATCTTCGTACAGATGGGCGAGGCAACCAGTTACAGAAGAGACCAGCTCATTAATATAGATAGTAAAAAGTACAGGCCCCAATACAGAGCCTTGAGGGACACCTTTTGTTAAAGATAAAACCACGCAGAAGCACCTGTATCCAAGCCTACGTTGTTGGTTACAAGTTGTGATAGCAGTGATGTTTACGGTGGCCAACAGGTGTCACAGCACAAGCGATCGAACCTAAAACGGCGAACCACAACGAACCCACGGCAGAATACAGCGAAGTCACGGCAAAACCCAACGAAGCCACGGCAACAACACAAGAACGCACACGGCACAACCGAGAGATAAAGCTACAGCGGAAGCGAAAAACCATGGCGGAAGTCAAATTTCACTTGGGAAATTATACTAATACACATTAAAATGTTAATCAGATAGATACAGCTATATTTCTGACAGGTTTGGAAGTTTAAATTGGATGTTATTGATACATACAACTTGTTACTGTTTGAAAAAAAAGAACAAGAAAATTAGAGGCATTGATTTTAATAAGCTGTTTGTTTTGCATTGATTTTTAAAAGGGTAGTAGAGTGCAAACAGTATTTGTGTGAAATACAGATTACAAATTTTATATAATTTAGGTGCCAGATGTCACTTCTATTGACACAATACTCAGTAGACTATTTCCTGCTACTGTTTTTCTAATGTTCCAGCCTTTCCAGCAGGCCACAGTACGTGCGGCTGCAGAGCAGCTTGTCAGATGTGGTGATGAGCAACACTGGTGCACCCCAAGGAACAGTACTTTCACCCTTCCTCTTTACCATCTACACCTCTGAATTCAGCTTCAACTCTGGAATCTGCCATCTCCAGAAATTCTCAGATGAATCCTCCATCGTGGGCTGCATCAGTGAGGACAGGGAGGACGAGTACAGGAGGTGTGGTGGTGGACTTTGTCAGATGGTCTGGAGAAGAACCACCTCAACCTCAACACATCGGCAAGACCAAGGAGCTGGTGGTGGACTTCCGCCGGAAGAGGAAGCCCCCAACTCCTATTACCATACAGGGGGTTGAAATTGAGACAGTGGACTCGTATAAATTCCTTGGAATACACATCAACAATAAACTGGACTGGTCTGACAACACAGATGCCCTCTACCGGAAGAGTCAGAGCAGACTCTTCTTCCTCAGGAGGCTCAGGTCGTTTGACGTGTGTAGCAGCTGCTAAGGACATTTTATCTGTCTGTGGTAGCCAGCACGCTGTTCTTCGCTGGGGCGTGCTGGGAGGAGGACGATCCAAGGCTGGGGAGTCAAACAGACTCAAACCAAGCTGGTTTAGGAAAGCCAGCTCTGTTGTGGACTTGAGCTGGACAGTCTGGGAGGTGGGTGGTAGAGAGGAGGATGAGGGACAAATTCAAGTCCATCCTGGGCAACCCCTCCCATCCCCTCAATGCTGAGCTGTGGCAGATGAGGAGCACCTTCAGCCACAGGTTCATGTTCCCCAGGTGCAAGACGGAGCGCTTCAAGGTGCTCCTTTTTGCCGGCAGCCATTAGGCTGTTCAACAGTGCCTGATGATTGTGTTTGTGTATGTCTATGTGTGTTTGCATATGCATGTGTGTGGTGTTTAGGTATGTGTGTGTATATGTGTGTATATGCATCACCCATCATGATCATGTTGGTTCTGTTTGTCTTGTTTTTGTCCCATTTTTAACTATAAGCGTCTACTTATGCATTAGCACTTTGCATTTATTGTATTTATTGCATTGTCTTTTTATCCTATGTCCTTCCACTGCTGCTGGGCTGCTGCTGCAACAAACACATTTCTCCTACGGGGGATTAATAAAGTTGTATCTTATCTTATCTTATCTTATGTCACAATATGCTGTTTGCATTCTAAGAAAAATAAGCAAGAGTTAAGCTACAAGCTACTGTGATACTTGAGATGTCAACATTGCTTTGTTGTTTTATTTCCGTTGTATTGTAAGCGAAGAACAGAAAATAAATCTTTGTCATTTTGTAAAGCAGTTTTTAATAATTTTTTGGTTTGCTTCCAGCAGGAACTTGCTCACACTATCCAGCCTCTACTGTGGGTGGCTTTAAAAATCCCTATAAGGGGATAAGATTACTGTGAAATACCAGTATTCACACCCTTACACTTACATTTTTTTCACATTAAACAAGAAGTAAAATAGTCATGTGTTAATGGGGCTTAAAACAGGAAGGGCTTATAACAAGGGATTTAACAGCAGTGATCCATCTAGAAATTGTCTAAAATTGAGTCTTGGGACCTAAACATTTTTGCGTTCTATGGAACGCACAAGTGCTGATTCATGCCGCCTTTTGAGAATTTATGCATCAGGGACACAGGACAAGATGGATCACTGTAACAGCACATGTATTTTTAACAATAGTAGTGACAGGCCCCCATAAACTATTATATTATTATTATTTTTTGTTTTTTTTACTGAAATCGTCAAGATTGATAAAAAAATCTACTAATATACTACTGTACATTACAGCCGTGGTTTTTCACTTCCGCCGTAATTTTATCTCTCGGTTGTGCCGTGAGTTTGTTGTATTCTGCCGTGGGTTTGTTGTGTTTTGCCATGACTTTGCTGTATTCTGCCGTGAGTTGGCTGTATTCTGCCGTGGGTACGTTGTGTTTTGCCGTTTGTTTGTTGTGTTGTGCCGTGGGTTCGTTGTGTTTTGCTGTGACTCGTTGTGTTTTGCTGTGACTCTCGGTTGTGGCCGGGACACTTGTGGCCACCGTAGATGTTTCTATGGTTAGGTCTGAAACCGGATTGGTGAGGACTAAGAATTGAGTGGCTTGACAGGACACACTTGAATTGAGAGTTGACTATGGCCAGTAGTACTTTTGGCCCAGGCATGGAAGTGTAGAGATCGGCGATAGTTAATCCAGATTGTCCTAACCCTTCTGCAATGGAGTGACATGTGCAGATTTCCAGACCAGCGGGAATAAGCCCAGAGTGATGGAAGGATAAAAAAATGTAAGACAGTGGCTCACTGATAGTTGGAGCAGCAAATTCTACCAAAGTGATCTTCACCAATCTATGACTGAGGGTCTGTAGGCTGGATATTGTATGGTTCTGAGGACCTTAGTTGATGTAAATGGCTGAAATGAGAAATGCGAGACACGGACAAGGGGGTGACCAACACTGAATATATGACCAGCCTCAGAGACCTCAGAGGGGGAGGCACCAGGAAACAGCTTATCCAATAAATGACGAGCTCCATAGAAGTGTTTACAAAAGGCAAGTCTAATACCATTTGGATCAGAGATCGCACATTCATTTACTTCAATACTGAGGGGCAGAGCACTAGAGGCAGATTTTTAGGCATGTTGATTTATGGTATAAGATTTATGCCAAAAAGCATTGTTACAACAACAAGATTATCTATCAGACACAAATTTGCTTACTTTTTGTGTTTATATATCCATCATCATACCTAGTTTATATCAGTGGAGGCTTCTCCAGTGAGGAGAGGGAGGAAGATCCTCCTTAACATTGTTGAGAATAAAAAATGAGCTGTGGAGCCCGCGAGGAGGATTGACTTGATCTATAAATGAAGTCCCTCGATCTTAATGGCTTAACACCATGACCAACATTCTGAAACATCCATCAACATCCACTTTTGCCTCAAACAATGTTAGGCTTAAAGCCCATGTAAATAGTTGTGAAATAAGGTTCTTGTTGCTCTTTCAATTGATTGTTACTGTGACCGATCTGTTTGATATTGTGGAAAGGATGTTAGTGAATGATTCAGAGCATGATGCATTTTAAATGGCATCACTTTTAGTCTTGCATCTTAATTTTTCTTAAAAAAATTGTAGCTGAAAATAAACATAGCCAAATTACAACCAAGGCCGCGTTCAGACTGCCAGCCGAAATCCGATTTTTAGCCCATCCAGATTGGAACCAGATGACTCTTTTGTAGTCTGAACAGTCCCATGTCAAATGAAATCCGATTTTTGCGAAACGGATTTGGACAGATGCGTCTCAGTCTGAACAGCTCCAAACACTCAGATCGGATTTGACTGCCCGTGACGTCACTCTACGCGACGCCAGACCTGACCCAATGCGCCAAACCACCCGCCTCAGTCCTTGGACAGAGGAAGAAACGAAATGCCTCATTAATCTGTGGGGAGATGAGTCCGTTCAAGCGAAGCTCGAGGGTATGTACCGGAATAAGTCGATTTATGAAAGTCTTTCGTGTTCTTTGATCCATCTTGTTTGTTATTGTTTTTCAAGTCGCTATTACATGACGTCACACAATACACGCGCTGGATGACGCCTCCGCTCCGACGTCGTTGCTACAGCAACCTGTCAGATGGGTCAATAATGTGGCCCAGTCTGAACAGAGCCAAATACGATTTGGACACTTGCTAAAACGTTGTGGACAGTCAGCCCTAAAAATATGAGGATATGAGAAGGAATCCGATTTGAATCAGATTTGCCTGCAGTCTGAACGCGGCCCAATAGCTTCAGTCATTGAGGGGTAAAATAGGCCCAATGATAGGCCAGATTTTATTAATCCGTTTTACAAATCAAGAGTAGGCCTGATTTGACTAATTGTCTCTGCATCCTTTTCTTCTGTCCTTGTAGTCCAAGACATGCTGCCCACCAGCTTTCAAAGTACAATGCTGCCACTGGTGGATTTGTATCAATTCACATAATTATCCCTCCCTGCTATTTTGTAGTTCACCAAAACACCCTGAAACAACGCGAGTGTCACATAGTTATGCCACCATACACCATGAACAGTGCAAGCAGGCCAATGGCAACCAAGCACGCAGTCCTTCCTCCCTCACTTTAAAAACCACCAGCCGCCACTGATATATATATATATATATATATATATATTATATATATATATATCAAATCAAATCATCACAAACACAATCAAATCATAACACCAAAACAACTATTATTCAAATCACACAAAACACACAAACATAAACACACAAAAAATGTTTGTTCATTTGACAAGATTCCACCCTTCAAAGGATTGATTCCAAAACACAAATGATCACGACAACCACAAAAAAATATGTAAAAACCTAATTCTAATTAATTATTAATGTAAATAATTCAGGAAGTAGGAGAGTAGATAGGAGTGGTAGTTAATTTTCCAGTTGAACACGAAAGTAAAGTTGTTTTTAAGGCATAATCAAACCCGAGATCAAGTTGGGATAACCATGCCGGACTGTAGAGGATCTGATTTTAAAGGAAGTTAAAGAAAGAACAGCCGACTGTGACTCAATATGTTAAAGTCACATAGCTGGCAGGGAAAGATTTTTCAACACTTTAACCACACAGCTAAAAGTGTGGACCATGGGGTGACCATTTCCTGTTCCTCCTAACGACTAACTGACATTTGTTCCTTTTGATAGTTGGTGTTGAAGAACTTCTGCTTATGCTAGTAGCCTCCCTCCACTGGCGTTGCAGAGCCAATATGTTTTTAACTTTCTAACCAGACCTTTGACCTTGAACCTCAGTTGGACCAAATGTTCATTTGGCCGGGCGGTACATCCTGATGACATATGACCTCTTTTACCAACCATGTGTGAGCGCTCAGCAGACATCAGTGCAGGACGGTGTGTGTGTGTGTGAGTGTGTCTGTGTGTGTGTGTGTGTGCAGGCATAGGCCTACACACACACACAACAGAAACAGCACCACACTCACAGAGTCAGTCTCTCTGACAGCTGTGTGTCTGCTGTGTGTATGTTTGTGTTGTTTGTTCATGTTTTTGCTAGTTCTTCTAGTTGTGCTCGTGCCAAGAGTGTTGTGTGACCGTGACTTGCAGCTCAACAGAACACTGTTGTGTGCTTCTCATGCTTTCAGGACGAGTCATGTGACAAAAAGAGATTGTTACGGGGGTGAAACCAGTATATGTACTCATCTGCATATACGCTGTGGTTGTCAGTCCTTTGTGTGTGTGTGTGAGCCGTTTGTGCTATTGTGTGTTCGTGCCATAGTGTGTGCCATTGTATTTTGTAGAGGCTGAAGTATGACCAGACAGCAAACGTTTTTACACTGCCAAATATACCCGTCTTATGCACGCCTTATTCCCGGCATGGTTCGCCCCTCCCTCACGGGAGGGGCGAACCATGCCGGGAATAAGGCGTTTATTAGACGGGCATATTTGGCAGTTTAAAAACGTACACACATTGGCGGTTTCTTTCTGATGCAAATGCAACTTGACGGCTCCGCGGTTCCGGAGGCGGGACTTGGGTAGAGGCCTTGTCTAGAGAGATACAACGCAGCGATATCAACATGAGGCGTTCTAACCGGAGAGACCGAGAAATCCATACGAGAGAAGGAGAGGCAGTCGAATCAAATGAAGATGGGAAAAAGATGGCGCGATCTACGAGAAAGACGTTTTTTTTATCCTCTGGATAAAAAAGACGAGTGGTCAGCAAAATGAAGAATATGTTGGTGTTTTTGCACTTGGAAATAGTTAATCCCGTTTTCATCCTACACTCAGATGTTTACTAATTCTTGCATTCGAGTCTCTTGAATCATAAAAAAATTAAATCATTTGTTCAAGATGAGGAACATGTTACCCTCCGACATTTGATCATCCACACTACACACTTCACAACATTACACTATGCACAACACACAATGCTACTAACACACTACACACCAACACACACACTACAAACAACCCACAACACTACACGGACACTACACACACACTACACACAAGACTTCACAAAACACACCACACACCCTGACACACAAACTACACACCCACACAAACTACTACGGGTCTATAAATGTTGTTTACCCCTCAGCCTGCATGAGGAATGTGTATAGGAACATCAACAGGGCGTTTCTTCACCTTGTCCTACAACTTATCCAGTGTTCACTGTGACCAGGCCCAACCCACCTGATTGGTTCAACTGGTTTATCCACTGGCTAGAGATTGGAAAAATCTAAACTGTTAATATTAATGTTGTCTTTTCTTTGAACAGACACGCACGCACACGCACACACGCACGCACGCACGCACGCACGCACGCACACACACACACACACACACACACACACACACACACACACACACACACACACACACACACACACACACACACACACACACACACACACACACACACACACACACACACTGCTCCCTCCCCTCGGGGGTCTCATCCACATCCACAGTGTGTGAAATTATTCATAAGGGGGAGGGGTCTCCTGCTGTTCATATTCATGAGGGCAGGCAGGGCTGAAACTGACCCCCCTCCCACAGAGAAGTTGTTCTGCTTAGATCTTTTTTTCCACTGAAGGTGTGGTATATCCCAGCTCAGTTACGGCTCGTGTTTCCACCGCCGACAGGACCCTTATGGTAGGGCGTGGTTTGAGCCGGATGGTGATAGCCGCGGCAGCTACGTTAGCATAGCACGTAAGCATGACCTCATAGCAGCCCATCACAGCGTAGCCTGCAAGTAAATCCAAGGAAAAAGAAGAACGCGAAACAAGAAGGATGTCTAACTTTAATAAACAAAGCTTTCGCTGTTGTCCAGAAATACCTTGCGGATAATGTGTTTGTTTTTTATTATCCCCCTGTCACACAGAAGTGATGATTGTGTCGACCTAGCAACAGACGGCGTGTGTAGCTCAAAGTTGTTGGCACCCTTTCAGACGTTTCAGTGCCCCAACGGAGGAGTACTGCGAGATGAGTACGGCTCACTACGGCTCAGTCCGGATCACGCCCACTTTTGGCGGTGGAAACGCCAACTGTGCCGCACCTTTGCATACTGAACCAACCCGCACCCGCCCTTGGAAATGCGCCATAAGTTTGTGTTGAGGGTTCTTGTTTTTTATGTGGAGGATTTCTTTCTGAACTGTCGGCGGTTGAAATGCAAGCCAGACCTAACCGCACCTAATCAAAAAATGATTGACACCCGACACAGCCCGTGATTTCATGGAGAGGAATGTTAATGTGCAGTTCTGACGTGAGCGACTGACCCTTAACCCTGACTATAAAATGATCCTACCTCCAGGCTGGGATCATTGGCAGGGTGCAGATCTAGGAGGAGGGTTGGTGTCGGGGTTAACCCACCTTCCTCATGGCCTCCAGCTCCTGCTGTTTGGTGTCGTTGGCAGCCGTCAGCTCCTTCATGCGGGCCTCCAGGTCCTCCTGCTCCGCCTGCAGCCGGCCCCGCTGCTCCCTGCGCCTCAGACGGGCCTCGCGGTGCGGAGCGGGCAGGCCCAGACGCAGCAGACTCACACTCGTCTGGATGGCTGTGGACCAGAGACCACCGCGAGTCAGAGAGATATGATGTAGAGATATGAGATCTAGAGGTTTGGTGTGATAGAGATATGATGTAGAGATATGAGATCTAGAGGTTTGGTGTGATAGAGATATGATGTAGAGATATGAGATCTAGAGGTATGGTGTGATAGAGATATGATGTAGAGATATTAGATCTAGAGGTATGGTGTGATAGAGATATGATGTAGAGGTGATACACAGAGATATGGTGTAATTTAGCTATATGTAATATATAGAGATATGGTGTGATCTAGAGATATGTTGTGATAGAGATATGATGCAGAGATATGAGATCTAGATTTGTGGTCTGATAGAGATATGACGTAGAGATATGAGATCTAGAGGTATGGTGTGATAGAGATAAGATGTAGAGATATGAGGTCTAGAGGTATGATGGGATAGCGATATGATGTAGAGATATGAGATCTAGAGGTATGGTGTGATAGAGATATGATGTAGAGATATGAGATCTGGAGTTATGATGTGATAGAGATATGATGTAGGGATATGTGATACACTGAGATATGTTGTAGTCTAGAGATATGTAATATATAGATATGGTTTGATCTAGAGATATGTTCTGATAGAGATATGATGTAGAAATATGGTGTTATATGGAGATATGTAATTTATAGGGGGCCCTATTTTAACAGTCTGAAACGCAAGTGAGAAGCGCAAAACGGAAGTAGCTTTGTGGGCGGGGCTCTGCCGCTGTGGCTATTACACCGGGGGATAAATTACTCTTGCGCCCGAAAATCTCAAATGGGCTGGTCTGAATACCCATAGGTGGGTTATGGGCGTAACATGCAAATAAACCCACATGAGAGTGCCATCTCTATCGCCCCTTTAAGAGCATGAGCGCATGTTGACTCCTTACGAGTTTAATATTTTGACAGCGGCGTTTGCATGTCTCCCGATGAGATGGATGCATACACATGAATTTCAAGTTTAAATGGCTCAGTTTATGGGCAAATAATATGCCTCATTCACTCATGAAATAGCGTTTTCTTCTCCAACTTCAGAAACACTGAGTTGTCATGCAAATTTCGGCAAAGAGAACTTCGATTTCAGCCTACGCGTCCCTCATGACCCTTCGACTTAACACTAACCCGTTCTCCTCCCATACACAGGGCCGGGAACCAGCTTGGCCTAATATTCACTAGGTCCTGCGGCACCTCTGCTCTCTCCGTTACCCCGCTCCCCGTGTCTGACCATCACTTTGTCTGACCATCACTTTTACAACCTTAAATCCCTCTCTCCCTCCACCTTCACCTCTACTGTTCTGCCTTCACTACCTTCTATCGAACGATTCTCTGAACTATCTCCAGATGAATCTTCAGACACTCTCTGCCTATCCTCCCTCTCCCTCCTCCTTGGGATTCCCTCTCTCCCTTCCACTCCAGACCAGCACGATCCTCATCCCCCACCCCCTCCTTGGCTGGTCCGATCCTCTATGCGGACTTGTATATCGAAATAGTTCGCGGCAGTGAGAAGAAATGGAAGAGATCCCGACTGTCCTAATGACTATCTATCATCAATCCACACATCTTTCCTTTCTTATCTGATTTACCTCTCTAGTGTGTGTCAACAACCAAATCTGCCTCTTCTACCGGGAGCCAAATCAACGCCTCTGTCTCTCAACCCTCAGGAACCTGATTGCGCCCCAGTTTTCGTGACCCCTCCTCAACCCTCCCTCACCCCACCCCTTCCTGCCTCACTGCTGATGACTTTGTTACCTACTTTACCCAGAAAGTGAAGGACATCAGCTCCTCTTTCATCCCTGCCTCCATCCTCCCTCCACCAATCCCCTCCTAATAATAATAATAATAATAATAATAATAATAATAATAAATTCAATTTATATAGCGCCTTTCAAGGTACCCAAGGTCGCTTAACAAGAGGTGTACACAGGGGGGGGGGCAGGTTAAAGGCCATAGGCCTCTAAGAAGAGGGTGTGCCTTCAGGAAGCTTTTTGAGAGGCACTCCACTATAGTGCACAGCGGATA
>OLKM01007834.1:0-5000 GCA_900291075.1 Melanogrammus aeglefinus | reverse complement strand
AGAAACAAGAAATGGATGGACGATGAAAGCAGAAACAACTGGTTCTCTAAAAACATAGAGAACCAGACAACCACAATATATATCCTCATTATTATGAGACCTTTAGACAATACAGAAACACAATAAGGAGAAAAAATACTGACATGTTGAAAACCAGATATACGCAACTGAGGAATCCATAGAGTCATACCACTTCTTGGAAAATTGGATAACACTAAACAAACAAAAGTGGGAAGACTTACACATTCAAATGGAGATGTATGGGTAAACCACTTCTCCCACACATATACAAGATCAATTACAAACACTAGTATCAGTAATCCATTATGATCAGAACCCACTAGACTCTCCAATAACTTTATTGGAGTTATTAGAGACTCTCTAATAACTTAACTTTAAATTACAGGAAAAAATGAGATCCCTCAAACAAAACAGGCCCGTGGTGTTGATGGTATTAATAACTAAATGAAATGCTTAAATATACAGATCTCAAATTTCTAAAACTAAAATTTCTTAAGACACTGATCTGGAACCAAGGAGTGATTAGCCCAATCCACAAAAGTGGTGATAAATGAAACCCCAATAATTACCGTGGGGTCTGTCTCAACAGCAACCGCTGTAAAATTCTCTATATGATTATAAATAGTGGACTCCTTAATTTCCTGTCTGACAATAATGCCTTAAGCAAAAAACAAATCGGCTTCTCACCAAATTATTGTTCAACAGACAAACACATATTCACATTAAGCACCCTCATTGACAACCACATAAACCAAAACGAAGTCGATGTTCACAAACAACCAATGTGCACTTAAGACAGGAAAGAATACTTTCCACAAAGCAGGGATGTGAGACAGGGATGCAGCTTGAGTCCAACCCTGTTCAACATGGACATGAACCAATAAGCAAGGACATTAGAACAGTCTGCAGCAGACATGTTTTGCTTAAGGTGACCTGGTGCTGCTGTCCTCACCCAAAGAAGACTTAAACAGCACCTAGATCTTCTGCACAGCTTCTCTCAAACCCGCGCCCTGACAGTGAACCTTAGTTAAACCAAAATAATGATATTTAAAACAAGCCTCAGCCTCCTCAAATACACATTCCACCTAGACACTGTCTGGGAAAAAAAAAAAAGATCTATATAGGCCTACCTACCTCGGCATAAACATGAACACCGCAGGACACTTCAACTAAGCTGTAAATTACCGAAGACACAAGGCATACATTTATGGTAACCTTTATGCCATAACAAGAAATATCAAACTAGACATCCTAATTAAGATCTATAAAACCCATTGCGCTCTATGGCTTTGAGGCGTGGGGTCCACTCGCTAACCAATACTTTATAAAATGGGAGAAACATCGAATTGAAACTCTACATGCAGAATTCTGCCAAGCTATCATAAAGACTCCAAAGAAAAACACAAACTAATTCATGCGGGGCAGAATTAGGACGATATCCAATTATATTCATGATTAAAATCCAGAAATGAGCGCTAAAAGTGTATAACCACCTTAAGGAAAGTAACAGCAACCCAGCAACCCAGCACTCCACAAGAAGGCCCTCACCCACAGAGGGTTACATGCAAAAAAGAGTCGCCAAAGCCAGTTTGTCCTTGGGCTCTTTCCAACACACAACAACAACAACCACAAAAGACAAAACCAAAGTATAAGAAGTGCAAAAATAAAACTATTTGGTACATTGGAAAGAATCCCCCAAAGATCTGGAAAAATTGACATGCTACTTGTTACTTAACAGAGAATACACAGGTGCAGAATACCTGACTACCGTGACCCAAAACTAAGAAACCTTGCACAGATTCAGTTAACACAGCCTGGCCATCGAGAAGGGATGCCAACAGACAGACCTGGCTCCCAAGAGAAGATAGACTGTGCTCCCAGTGCACACAAAACCAACTGGAAACTGAGCTGCACTTCCTTACTCTCTGCTAGTTATACCAAGATATCCGGAACACAAACTTCTCACAGATTACACAGACAGTCAAGGATTTTGAAAGCACTCCAGAAGACATTGCCAGATCTATTGGGAGAAATAGAACAACGTGTGATCACTGTAGCCAGATTCGTCGGCTGTTGTTATGAGAGAAGGACCTCACAGAATCATCCCACTGGACTTTCAAAGCAAGAAAAACGTTGTAAATATGAAACTGCACTATTTCTGTCTGTTCACAATGAATGGACTAATGCACATACACTACATATTGTAAATACAGTGCACAGTGTTTAATTTACAGCTTTAATTTGTCTTCTTACATATTTAGTATTTAAAATTCTACCATAGTATTTAATATTCTATTTCTACCATTTTATAAATATATAAAATGGTAGAAAAAATATAATAGAAATAAAAATAGTATATGTATATAAATATATAAACTATTTTTGCCTCCTCCTTTTTCACCTGGTTTGGCAATGTTAACGTTTGTTTCTCATGCAAGTAAGAGAGAGAGAGCGGAAGAGAGAGAGAGCGGAAGAGAGAGAGAGAGAGAGAGAGAGAGAGAGAGAGAGAGAGAGAGAGAGAGAGAGAGAGAGAGAGAGAGAGAGAGAGAGAGAGAGAGAGGAGAGAGAGACACACACACACACACACACACACACACACACACACACACACACACACACACACACACACACACACACACACACACACACACACACACACACACACACACACACACACAGAGAGAGAGAGAGAGAGAGAGAGAGAGAGAGAGAGAGAGAGAGAGAGAGAGAGAGAGAGAGAGAGAGAGAGAGAGAGAGAGAGAGAGAGAGAGAGAGAGAGAGAGATACACACATTTTGGATATTGAGTCCATGTGGGATGTGGTCAGGTGTGAATTTGGTGTGCAATGTTTTTGTTTCTGTGCTTTAATAATGACATTGACATAGCAACAGTGTTTTCTGTCGGTCAGCCTTTCTGTCTATTTATCCATCTAACTACTATTATTAATTGCTTTGAAAGACATTTCCATTCTGCTTCTTAAAAGTTATATTAAACTTTTGAAAGATTCTCTCGAAAGTAAATAGGCCAAAAATGATTCAGAAATATTGCATTTTCTTCTTATGTCTCCTTATTTTGGTGGCATTCGTCTACTTATATTTAATCTCTATATACAGATACCTGCATATGAATGCAGAATAGACAATGGGACAAGATTTTGGTATCGGAGCTCAGGTTCCCGTCTGTAGTCTGTTTGGAGTCTGTATGTTCGATCGTGCATGAGTTGCATGTAGATGAGGAGTCTGTGTGGAGAGCAATTTCTCGGACCCCATCAGCTATTGTCTTGCGATAATTTTGCTTTCATTAGCGTTGATATTTGTCATATGGACCTGAAACACTGCAAAATATAAAAACATTGCCCAGTGTACGTAAAGGAAGTCTTTCCTAGATGATCCTTCAGAGGGGTTGGAAATTATTTGATGGTTTGAAAATAGTCTGATTTGGTTTATTCATACTGTTATTTACGACCTCAGTTGCATGGTTCAATGTAGCCTACTTGAAGTGTAACCAATAGCCTCTCTGCCTCCAAGGGACAATAAGGTAGGTCATAGCATGCACTGACGGCATGACTGACCGAGGGAAATACAGCAGAACAGTAGGGGGCAGTCAAGGGAACTTGCCAGAACCTGCCTGAATATGGATCCAAAGTGGGGTTATAGGAAAGCCAAATACCTCCTCCAAGGGAATTTTGGCAATGTGTTCAATATCACCACTGAATATATAGAAGAGGGCCTGTCCTGGTCCCCCCATCAAACCTGAGGACTCTAAAGTATGGTATTATATGCCTTTGCTTTATATATCAGAGGGGAGTAATGCCATGGAGGTTCTCTTTCAAGCATTCGTGAGGTATCTCACATATGGGGTACGCCTCCCCGTGTCTCCCTCAGAAGCACTTTATCACTACGCCAGCCATGATTGGCTGGCCACGTCTGCCGCACTCAGATCAGCCCCCTATATAATTATTTGACCATGCATACAGCGTCATCCAATTACCTCTTCTCGCTCAGAAGTAACGATCAATGATACTGCTAAGTGCCAGGGTTCTATGCTACTGTCAACAGAGTGAGCTTACTTCTTGCTCGCCGGGCGCTAATGCCTGCCTACAAAGCGGGTGTTGACAGATAGGCTTGTCGCCAAACAACTATTCTTTATTCCAGCTGTTTCTCAAGACAGCGGTTACTCGCTTCTACAGTGGCTACCTTGTATCCAAACATTAGTCACCGGGAACTCCTAGCTGCAAAGCTAACTACATCTAGCTGGAAAGCTTAAACGATTAGCTACCGAATTGGCTGCAAAGCTACAACAGTGAAAACAACTTGCCAGTCTCCAAACTGCAGTTAAACCATGGCTTCTTCCCTTCCTAACACGAAGGAAAAAAAGCTTGGATGGGTGTGCGTCTGCGGGAACCATAATTCTGAGAGAGATACCCACCTCATCTGCAACAAGTGCCTCGGGCTGAGATATGCCCGAGAAGCACTAGCTCCAATTGGTACCTGCGACCACTGCGCACGACTTCCAATGAAAAGTCTCCAGCGTCGGCTGGCTCGCTAGGTTAGCTTGACCGCTGAAGACCCAATGCTATCAGAGTCCCCCATTCCTAGGGGCCAGACTCAAAAAGCAACAATGGGCACAAGCACCGACTGGGGTGAGAGGATGGAACAAGAGGACCTAAGGGCAATGACTGAGTCCGGATGCCTACAGGGCTGCAATGCTCACGATGAGCCTGACTCACTCGATGGCTTGGACGACGCAGTCCTGTTTGAGGAGGACGGTGCCGACCCGTTCCAAATGGTCGAAGAGATTGGATTACGAAGAACCCTGCGCGACCTAAGCACAGAGGGTGCGAGAGGCGATGACGACGGTTGCCCGGCTATCGGCACAAGCCTACACGATGTGTACAGACAAAAGGACAGACATTACAAGTAGTGGCCTATCATCAACAAGGCAGGAGGTTTGCGCTCCCCTCAAACTACACCAGCGGCA
>OLKM01007833.1:2500-10672 GCA_900291075.1 Melanogrammus aeglefinus | reverse complement strand
GAGGTGGGGAGAGAGAGAGAGAGAGGGGGGGGTGGGGAGAGAGAGAGAGGGGGGGGAAGGGATGAGAGAGAGAGAGAGAGAGAGAGAGAGAGAGAGAGAGAGAGAGAGAGAGAGAGAGAGAGAGAGAGAGAGAGAGAGAGAGAGAGAGAGGAGAGGGGGAGAGAGAGAGAGAGAGAGAGAGAGAGAGAGAGAGAGAGAGAGAGAGAGAGAGAGAGAGAGAGAGAGAGAGAGAGAGAGAGAGGAAGAAGGAGCAGTAGAGAGTGGCTTCCTGCATCAGCAAAGTGCATTTTTCCCCATTCCCATGCAGTATTCCAGCGAGTAGCCTCGACCCACTGTGACAACTCCCGGCTCCCTGCAGGTGTAGAAATCAAACAGGACCTATAAATAGCCCTGGCAGCTGGGAGTAGTGCATGGAGGGAGGGAGGTGGGGGGGTGGGGGGGGTGGGGGGGGGGGTTGAAAAGACAAGAGAGAGGGGGGGGGGAGAACAGGGTTGGGTGCCCAGCTGGGCAGCAGGTGTGTAGAGGCTGACCAACTGAAAACCACTTTTCTTTTTAAAATTTCTTTAGGAATACATATATGTTTTTAGGCCAAATAGGGGAAGGAGGAGAGGTGTTGTGCACGTACGGTTTTAATATGAAAATTAAATCAATGTTTGTTATTCTGTTTAGTGATCCATTGGATTATACACTGGCGGGCAGGACAGATTTCATTGGGCCGCTCCACCCAAAAACTGTCTGGCGTTGTTAATAGTTTATTTGTCTTCCAGGGGGGGATGAACATCGACACAAATATGAAACAAAGAAACAGAAAAAAAAAAACACAAAGGCTACATGCTACAAATGACATGCTACAGCATGCTACAGGCTACATACTACATGCTAAAATAAAAGACATGCTACAGGCTACCTGCTTTGTGCTCCAAACGTCATGCTACATGCTACAGCCTACGTACAAAATATATACATGCTTACAGGCTACATGCTACAAACATACACGCTACAGACAACATAATCCAGGCTACATGGCTACGCGCTCACCGTGTTCGGCAGCAGTATCTCTTCACCTTCCGCCTCAACACCTCCACTCGTCCCTCACTCCCCCACCCCCAGTTCTTGCGGCGCTGTTGTTCTAGTACGTTCGCGGAAAGAGTTACGCCGGTATTCGCCGCCTGACGCCCCGTCGCGCACGTGTTGTGCGTCTCGTCAGAAGGCGGTGGCGCCTTTGGGTGCTGCCGGGGTTTGCCGCCTGTGCCCCAACGGCCAACTTGTATACCAGATTTCTATTTTTTTTGGGGGGGGGGTGTTTTTCTACATTTTTCGCGAGCTGGTCCTCGCTTCCAACCGCCAGAACGTCAGTTGTGTTCCCAGTGGGCCGTTGGGTATGCCTCTCGTTCAAACAGTGTCTCGCGCTTTTACTTGGGTGGCTGCATTAATGCATTAATTCCAAAGAGTTCTTCTTTGTAGCCAGAGGCAAAGGGACACATTTTCAGCACATCCACACATACCCCCTAACACCCACGCCCCTCTCCCCCTCTCCCCCCCACTCATTCCCCACTGGCACTTTCATACACTCACACAAGCACACACCGACACACACACTCACACACACACACACACACACACACACACACACACACACACACACACACACACACACACACACACACACACACACACACACACACACACACACACACACACACACACACACACACACACAAAGAGACACACACACACACACACACACACACACACACACACACACACACACACACACACACACACACACACACACACACACACACACACACACACACACACACACACACACACACACACACACACACACACACACCCAAGCACACTTCCACAGCTGATTGACAGCAAGAGCTCCCTCTGACCCAGTATTCTGCTACAGTGTCAATCCCAGAAGCATATGATTAATGGGTGGGCTTCAGCCATTGGTGGTGGTGTGTGTGGCTCCACAGCCAGACCACTGCCTCTCCGGTAAACCTGTTCCCCTTCGTCCTCTGACTCGCTGTCTAGCCATCTTACCCTGGCCCACACGCTTTCTCATATTGTCATATTTCATTGCTCAGCTCTTAACCTTTGTCATATTAATACCAACGCTCGCAGGCCACCCCCCCCCCCCCCCCATCTCCCCACCACCAACCCCGTCCGGAAACACACATGTATGCATGCACGCACACTTGGATGCACATATGCACGCACAGGGAATCGCTCTGCCTCAGTCTGTCTGTCTCCCTCTCTGTGTTTCCAGGAAACAGCTAACAACGTATTCCTGATCAGGTCAATACGTATTAAAATAGTTATGTAGCTATCAAACGTCATGAATGTTAATATAATGGAGTGATCTTGGTGGTGTATTATTAATAATGCTATTATGTCACATAATTTGAATGTATTATAATTATGTCATTATATGATTTTTTACGAACATTGTGCATCTATTTTATTGAATCCAATGATTACATTTAATTAGAATGGTGGGAATATTGAGACGTGAACTGAATCGTCTTTTCTGTTTGTGAGGGGGGAAAAACAACCTCCGAGCAGAATGCTAAACCAACCAGGAGCTAAAGTAGCTCCAACCCACCGCTTAAATACCAGCAGCAGTGCGCGCTGCCCCAAACCTTTAAGCACACAGTGATTGTCTTCTTTTTTTTTTTTGGTCCTTTCCACGGCAGTCCTTTCACAAACAAAACACACAGGTGTTGTTCCTAAGAGAACCGGGCTGGCTTTGTGGGGCGCCAGGGCCCGCTCCAGGGGACCCCTCTTTTGGTCTGACAGCTGAACAATAGGCTCAGATAGGGAAGTTTGCCAGTGATTCAACCTTAAAAATTCCCCCAGTGCTTTTCAGATTCAGCGTTGGAGGCTGATGAGGTGGAAGCCTTGAGAATAGCCTGCAGGTGAAAAACAACCTCTCTGTGCTGCGGAGGATAAAGTGGCACCTGGACAGTTGTTGATGAAAAAGAGCCTTCCTACAGAGGGACCGCTTTTATTACAATTTCATGCTCTATTACGATCTGTGTGGTCCTTTCATGCCTGTTTCGTGTGCGTTAAAGACCCCTGGTTTCCTCAAATTTCCGCTGTTTCGACCGGGGAGGAACGTTGAAGCGGTAATTGAAATGTGCCGGTGAAGATGACGACGATGACGATCATGAATATGATCGTGAAAATGACGATCATTATTGTGATTATCAACCCCATCGTGACCGTCATTGTTGTTATTGTTGTTGTTGTTGTTGTTGTCATTATTACACCTCCTGTAGCAGCAGACACTTCGCGCACCACTTTGGGGCTCAGTGTATTTCCATAAGGCAGCGACGCGTGGCGCTCCTAATCAGCAGGCTAAGCACCAGCGCTTTGAATGGCTGGGAATACGGCGCTCCTGACCAGTGGACAGGAGCGCCGGCATCGTCAACGTCATTGTTGATCAAGTGAATTATGCCACGATGGTCCTCACCGCGAATCATAGTGAGCAGTGATTGGAGTATAACAAATGTAACGCTGAATTAACTCTGCAAAGGGCTAATTACAATTTAAACCGTGCTGGGAAATTTGGTACGGTTGGGGAAGTTTGTTTTTGTGTGTGTGTGTGTGTGTGTGTGTGTGTGTGTGTGTGTGTGTGTGTGTGTGTGTGTGTGTGTGTGTGTGTGTGTGTGTGTGTGTGTGTGTGTGTGTGTGTGTGTGTGTGTGTGTGTGTGCGCGTGTGTGTGCGTGCATGAGGCCCTGCATGGCGTGCACGTGGAGGTCTGTGTATGACAGAGATCGGTGCTGGTGGTATTTTCTCTCTTTTGTTTGCTCTAGTATTAACACAGCGATGTTATGCAGTTAAACTGAGACGTCTATCATTTTAAGTTGGTACAAGAGCAATATTCCTATGCCACGGCTATTATTTTACTATACAATAATACTGTGTCGTCTCAAAACCGTTTCAATAAACCCGAGTTGACAGCCGGTGAAATGTTCACCAACATACCAAGCCACACGTTCAACGCATGAATAAAGGACTCATTTAAGAATAGCTACAGCAGGGATCACATTTGTTCAGCGCGTCTCTCCCCCTGCCGGTAATTCTCTCTGTGTGTATGCGCGTGAGTGATATTTATATCCCGGCGTCGCGTTGTCATGTGGTGGCTGTGTTGCGAGCGGTGGGAAAGTGTGTACACCGTGTCTCTCTCTCCACCGACACGGTATCAAGCGCGTGTTGACATGTGATGATACACAACCCCACCCACCCACCCCCACCTCTCCACCACCCCCCCACCAGCAGGAGCCTGTTATTGCTGTAAGCCACCATATGGTAGGAGCCCTTTCCTATAGGTAGCTTCAGGGACACTACCCACTCCCACGCATACACACACATACTCCCCCCTAACACACACACACACACGCGCGCACACACACACACACACACACACACACACACACACACACACACACACACACACACACACACACACACACACACACACACACACACACACACACACACACACACACACACACACACACACCAGAGATCACATGATCCTCTGTGGGGAACCAACCCTACTCCTGCTCCTTCGCCCCCCTCCCCCCCGCCCTCCCGCTCACCAGAGCCTGTCCCATCGTCAAAATGCACTCCATCAAGAAAGACACAACAGCAGCTACGGTCTGCCCCCCCCCCCCAAGCAGGGACGACCCCGGGGACCCAGACTCCAGCACTTCCAGGTAGACCCACTCAGGATCGCTGTCAGCCCCGCCCCCTCAACCAAGCACCCCTCACCCCCGCCCTTCACCCCCGCGACAACCCCCCCCCCCCCCTTCCCCCCCACCGCCTCCACTTGTCGAGCCCAGTTCCCTGCCTCCAGATGTGGCTTAATTTACTGCGACTCTGCTAATTGCTGTAATTAAGGATTAATTACTGTTAATTACCTTTGCATAAACTCATCACCAGTCAAAGAGGGGAGCCTTATGAAATGTGCCATGCCCAGGAACACACGCGCCACGGGGACCTGGAGAGAGAGAGAGAGAGAGAGAGAGAGAGAGAGAGAGAGAGAGAGGGGGAGAGGGGGAGAGATCAAGAACAGGGTCTTCCTCTTTTTCATGGGGCCAGTTGTTTTCATGTCTTGTCCTGGTGCATCGGGGAGGCCTTGTAGGGCAAGCATGGAGGGCAGGGCCTGACAGACTCTCATGGACCATCTCCTCTCCTGCTGCAGAGAGAGAGAGAGAGAGAGAGGTAGAGAGACAGAAAGTGTAGAGAGAGAGAGAGAGAGAGAGAGAGAGAGAGAGAGAGAGAGAGAGAGAGAGAGAGAGAGAGAGAGAGAGAGAGAGAGAGAGAGAGAGAGAGAGAGAGAGAGAGAGAGAGAGAGAGCGAGAGAGGGCAGAGTCAGGTAGAGAGAGAGAGAGAGAGAGAGAGAGACACTGCTAACAGCCTCTGCCATCCACTTACACGGCGCACTCATTTGATTAGAGGCCCAAAGTTAACTGCTAGCCGTGCCAAAAGAGAATGTAAAAAAAATAAAAAGTGTGATTCATTCATTTAATCTCGCTATAAGACAAGCGGGGGAAAAAAAAGAGAGAAAAAAAAATCTCACTGCTCCAACTGCCATGCCTCTGGGTCCTTTTTTTTTTCCTTCCTACCATTGGTCTTTTTTATAATTAATAGTTTTATACCTAAAATGTGATCAGAGCCTCTTATAGTTACACTGGAATTATAATTAGGCTGGGGAGGCAGTCGTGAGATGCAGCTTCCCCTTAATGAAGGTTATAATGATGCCCCCCGCCGCGGTGCTCACACCGAGGGAAGATTAGGATGCAATGACCTGCTTGTTCAGTCAATCAGCGCCGCGCATCCACACCCAAAATACGGCCGGAAATAACCCCAAACTGCCAACGCCGAGGCTGTTAGCGGCCGCGTGCGGGATCCCCCGAACAGAATAACAAGACAGAGAGCTGTCAGTCTCCCGCCGCGTCGGACGGTAAACAACATCAACGTCGGCGTTAGCAGGCCCCGTCTCCGTCCCCCCGGTAAATGTTATCCGTCTCCCCCCTCTCTCTCATTTATGTTTTTCCTTCACTGTTTGTCTTTCTTCATGGCCGCCGCCGTTCAAAGGGGCCTCACACCGGCGCTAGCCACGACACTCTCCCCCCCCCCCCCAAAATAGAGGCGCCTTTGTCTCCGTGCTAGCTAGCTAAGGCGCACTGTCGCTATGCTCTACGCTAGCTCTTTTCCTTTCTTTCCCCCCCGCCTTCTCACCAGCGCGTGACTCCCTCCAACGAGACACTGGTGGGTTTCTCCAGTCGCCGCCCAGGGCTATCGTAGCACGCTGCACGGGATGAGCATGGGGTTGTGATTCAATCACACTATGGATGTGTATTATGTTATATTTTAAGACACCTTGAGAGGAGATGGACTGCCCAAGGGAGGTTGGGTGGGTGGGGTGGGTGGGTGGGGGGGGATGGGATGGGGTGGGGGTTGGTGGGGAGGAGGGTGGGGGGGGGGGGGGGGGGCGGGCTATCTGAATAAATGATTTTAATGAAGGCTTTTTAAATGGAAGGGCTTCCACGGTGATGGCGGTGGTGGTGGCAGGGGCACACCCCCCCCCCCCCCCCCCCCCCCCCCCCCCCCCCCCCCCCCCCCCCCGCGCGCGTTCTGCTCCTCACGGTTCTAGCCGGGCTAGCTCATTATCCGGACGGCCCCCTAGGCCAGCGCCTGGCCTGCTTAAGCCTCCGATGATGACGATAATTACCGTTATTAGGAGTAGCTGCAGGGGGAGACTTGTTCTGAGAAACACCAAGCCGAGGCGACACGCCTCGACGGCTCCCTCGCTCAACCGGCCTCGCTCTACCGGCGCCGTTCCCTCGATCCCCCCCCTCCATCCCCTCCATCCCCCCCAATCCCTCCACCCCCCTTCACTCTGCCTGCCTTTGCCACCGCCATCGCCATCGCCATCGCCGCGACGACGGCGACGGAAAGGAGACAGCGGTCGCCAGCGGAAACGGAAGGGTGGTGGTGGTGGTGGGGGGGGGGGCGGGGTGGTCCATGGTGCGGCTGTGTGTGTGTGTGGGGGGGGGGGGGGGGGCGGCGTCGACAGAGAGGGAGAAATAAGAGGAGGAGGAGAAAAAAAATGGAGCACGGGATGAGGGGAGCGGCCACCAAATTCTCCTAATGTGACGCCTGTCAGCCCGTCTCCCACCAGCTGTCACCGCCCAAATGCACCCGGGTTCATTTTTTTAATTGACACCTCGTCTTCCTATTCCATTTCTATTTTTCGCCTTTCACTCCGGCTCGCAATCTCGCCATCTTCCACCCTCTCTCTCTCTCTCTCTCTCTCTCTCTCTCTCTCTCTCTCTCTCTCTCTCTCTCTCTCTCTCTCTCTCTCTCTCTCTCTCTCTCTCTCTCTCTCTCTCTCTCTCTCTCTCTCCCTCGCTCTGTCCCTCACGCTCGCCCCTGCATCCATATTTTTATCCTCCATCTCCCCCCCCCGCACCCATCTCTCACCCACTCTCTAGTGTTTCTTCTGTACACCGCCCACCTGCTGCACCCTCACGCCTGCTACCTGCACCCCATTTCCTTGTACCCTCCATTCCCCACACCGCCACCCCCTGCTACCCTCGACCCCCCTATGCGCTCGCTTGTTTCTTTGCACCCACCCGCTCCACCCTGCACCACACTCGCTCCACCGACCAAACGCACAGCCCATGTCCCTTGCACCCATCCCATCACCCAGCCCGTCCCTCCCACTATCCCCACCCCCCCTTCCACTATCAGACAGGGACCCTTCGCCTCTGCTCCGTCACCACCCCCACCACCCCCCCACCACCCTATCCCCCTCTAGGCACATGATACTGGAGATGGCTGATAAACCACCAAGGCGCTTCTAGGGGAGGGTGCTTTATGACGGTGCCCTTGTGTACTGAGACTGTTCGGCTTCCCATTATCTCGCAGCAGAGAGAACATTTCTAGCCGGGCCGGGCCGGAAAGTTTTTTTTTCCCCCCCCCCACTTCCAATAGATTACATATCTAGCGTTTACCGCCACAGAAAAAGAACTCCCCCCCCCCCCCCCTCTCCGACTTGGATGTGAGTCGCTCAAGAGTGTTTTATACGTTTGTGCTTTATAAGTGTCATCGCACAGCACTTTGTGTTCGTTTTTTCAGCGGCT
>OLKM01007832.1:7500-10679 GCA_900291075.1 Melanogrammus aeglefinus | reverse complement strand
TTTTTTTAGCAACCCAGAATTGCTGCACCTGTTAAGGTTAAATTCGCCAGCATGACTGCGTTTCACAATGCGGGGCAACACTGGCCAGCCAACGCTACACAACATAGGCAGCACACACACACGTCCTTTACTTTCAAACGCAAGACCACTGAAACGTTGAAACCAGATGAAAAAAAAATGAGGCTGGGGAATCCAGGTCTGCAGCCATGGGGTGCGTCTGGATGTGTAGAGAGTACAAGAGTGCCGGTCGCAGGAGGTCGAGGGCGCAGTGGGGGGGATTGGACCCATGGGTGCTCAGGAAAGACACTTCAGGTTCATATCGGGATCACACGGCACCATAGAAGAAGAGCTGCACTGTACCGGGCCCCCCTCTCTCTCTCTCTCTCTCTCTCTCTCTCTCTTTTTGGTATTTCTCTCTCTCTCTCTCTCTCTCTCTCTCTCTCTCTCTCTCTCTCTCTCTCTCTCTCTCTCTCTCTCTCTCTCTCTCTCTCTCTCTCTCTCTCTCTCTCTCTCTCTCTCTCTCTCCCACCGCTCTCTCTCTCCTTCTCCGCCCGCGAATACAGGTGAATTCATCTTACTTAAATCCTCAAGTATTGCCGGGCAGAAGGAGACATCACGGCCAGCACACGTCCTGGAGGTTGGAAGGAGAGAAGACATTAACGATAGGGGAGGGGGAGAGAGGGAGGGAGAGAGAGAGACAGAGTGAAGAGGATAGACGAGAGAGGACAGAAAGACAGACAGACAGACAGACAGGACAGACCAAGACAGACAGACAGACAGACAGACAGACAGGACCGGACCAGACCGACGACCGACCAGACCGACAGACAGACACAGACAGGCAGGAACAGACAGACAAAGACAGACAGACAGACAGACAGACAGACCAGAACAGACTTGACAGACGACAGGACAGGAGAGAGAGACCAAGAGAGAGAGTCGAATAGGAGGTATTTTAAATATTTGATCATTAATTTTATAGGAACAAAATATGAATAGTTGTTCAAAAATTCAAAGAGGAGGAGGAAGAGTTGCGAAGCAAAACAATAATAGAATCGAGACAGAATGAAAACAGAGCGACAATGTTTCGCATTAAGGGATGTAATTCCTAGCAGAGAGTCTTAATGTGTACCAGGACTAAACACTTCATCCAATCATTTCTGCATGACACTGTAGGAATCAATCCAGTTTTGCAGGCTTCCAATTGCACAGTTAGCTCCCTGGCCCGGCGCAACTTTTTCAGTCTGCTGTGTTGTTGGTCCATTCATGGCTGTCACTCACACTGGCAGATATAAAGACACACATAGACAGCACATACTCACATACTGAACTACACACACACAAAGTCAGTCACACATGCACACACATTTGACACACATACATGCAAATACACACAGTTCACATACACAGAATGATGCGCACACAAACTGAATAACCCACACACAAATTCACGCATGCACACACACACATAAACTGAATAACACATATACAAAGTCACACACACACACACACACACACACACACACACACACACACACACACACACACACACACACACACACACACACACACACACACACACACACACACACACACATGCACACACACATAGACAGATAGACCACTCTTCATTTGGCTGACCCAAGTGCTCATTAAGTGTTATCGGGTCCATCCTTCTCTCTGTCTTGATTAACATCTACTGAAGGAGAGGCAGGATTAGCATCGCTCATCCTGATGGCTGATTGAATGTCAGGCTGGGGACCCTCTATCTGGCCTGTCTATGTGTGTTGCATGTATGCTGTGTGTGTCAGCAATCGATGGTGTGAGTGTGTGTGTGTGTGTGTGTGTGTGGTGTGATGTGTGTGTGTGTGTGTGATGTTGTGTGTGGTGATGTGTGTGTAGTGTGTGTGTGTGTGTGTGTGTGTGGTGTTGTGTTGTGCGTGTGTGTGTTGTGTGTGTGTGTGCATGTACTGTGAGGTGTGTCTGTGGTGTTGTGTGTGTGTCAGTCTCCACATTTGTGTGCTTGTATCGTTCCATTGACGGGCATATGTAGCTGGATTCAGGAGAGCAGCTATCTAACCATGAGTGGATGACGCACTCAGAGCCTAAACACGCTCACACACACATGAGGCCAGGCGGCGCGCACACCTGTGACTTCATGATCCAAGGGGCTTGATGCTGTGGTGGGACTATGAAACACACACACACACACATACACACACACATACACACACAGTAAAAATCGCACACACTTGCGCACACACACACACCCACACACTCGCGCACACACGCATACACATAAGCACAAACACACACGTGCACACACCAAAAAAACACACCAAACACAAACGAGCCACCAGCACAACAAACGAAGCACCTAGGGCAACAGACAGTTGCACACCACACACACACACACGACACCACACACACACACACACACACACACACACACACACACACACACACCACACACACCACACACACACACACACACACACACACACACACCACACACCACCATAGATGCCCTTCCTGAGTGGGGAACAGAGCGAAGACATTCCGGGCTCCTCGGGGCTGGGCTGCTCTCTCTGCTCTCAGGCCAAATGATTAGAGCAGCTAATCAGCCCCGGCTCTGAAAGGACAGCTATCTACCAGCGTTTCATCTCACCCACTCCTCTTCTCTCAACCTCTTCCTCTCTCTCTATCTCCCTCTGTCCCTGTTTCTCCCTCTCTCTCTCTCTGTCCCTGATTCCCCCCTTGCTATTGCTGTTCCTGTTTCCCTCTCTCTCTCTCTCTCTCTCTCTCTCTCTCTCTCTCTCTCTCTCTCTCTCTCTCTCTCTCGCTCTCTCTCTCTCTCTCTCTCATCATCTCTTCTCTCTCATCCTACTCTCTCTCTCTCTCTCTCTCTCTCTCTCTCTCTCTCTCTCTCTCTCTTTTTTCTTCTCATGATTTCTCCCACGAGCACCGAGGAGAATAGACGAGAGAGGAGTGAGAAGGAGAGAGATGAGATGAATAGATGAGATGAGAGAGAGAGACGAGCGAGATGAGAAGAGAGGTAGAGAGGAACTAAAAGCATCCGTATGTGTGATTGCAGAAGCTTTCAACAGACACCATCATAGTCTTGGCAGACAGCAAAACATGCAGTGTGGAGCTTCCGCCATCTGCCCAACTGTCTTGGT
>OLKM01007832.1:0-2500 GCA_900291075.1 Melanogrammus aeglefinus | reverse complement strand
GCAGCACAAGAGACCCCGGTATCACGTCAAGCAGTGCCACGCCAAGTATGTCAGTGCCTATACAATTAAGCCCTATTGTGTGACTCTCACCCTGTGACTTATAGATCACAGAGATACACATGTTACATAATCTCTTCTAAAGATAAACAACCAGTCGCAGTGCTCCGACATGGGCGCGCTACTAAGAAGTTGTCGGCCTTATAGACCCACACCACCAGCTACTATAATATCTTGTGGCGTTCGTTATGACAAGAAGAACAGATGAACATGCCATGGCTTTGCTGTACTTTGAAGTGGGATTGTAATACAGTTTACATAGCTATTGGTAAGTTCATTGTATATTTCTTTACTCTTCGAATTGTTTTTGCCATATCTTTTTTCTGAATGATATATTTGATGTATCTATTCAGACTGAAAGGCCTTCAAAACCCTCCTATCAGTATTGTGGTTCAGGTTCCTTGTCCTGCACCGTGACCTGAGTGAAGAATGCATTTGAAGTGCAGTCAACTATCTGTCAGCGGGTTAGGTCATCGTAGCGCGCAAAACAGCTTGCCGAGGACAGATCACGGCAGATCTGTCCTCCGCCGCCTCCTGGACAGTTCCCTGTATGTCAAGACAGAGAAATGTGAATTTCATGAACCCTCAGTCTCGTTCCTAGGATTACATCATTGCAAGCACTGCTTTTGTGGTCTATCAAGGTCTCAGCAAGGACTGGCCAGTCTCGGGGACACACAAACAACTGCAGGTTTCCTGGGGTTTGCCAATTTCCTACCGGTGTTTCTCAGAGTTTTCAGTCAATGTGCTCTCTCTCTCAGCCTTCACCCTTCAGAATCATCTTTCCGCTGACTGACTAAGCGCAAGGCGCCTCCAACACCTCAGACTCATGCTCTACTGCTCCACCTAGATCTGAACTGGAGGTCTATCATTGTGGAGGTGGACACATTCGGTGTGGGGTGGGGGCAGTTCTGTCTCAACGTCTCCGGGTGACCAGAAGATCCACCCCTGCACTTTCTTCGCGTAAACTCCATGGAGAGGAACACGATGTTTGCGTACAGGGAGCTTCTGGCAGTGAAATTGAGGGAGGTGGTTATGCAATGCTAGAGGGAGCCAAGGTGCCATTAATTGTGTGGACTTGCCTCGCAACCTGGAGTATATTCGATCCGCAGAGACTGATCCAGACTATCCCACTGGTCACTTTGACAGATTTCAACTTCACATGTCTATCCCCGGGTCTCGTAACATTACCAGATGCACTTTCTGGCAGTTTCCTGAGTTCCCTGAGTTGAACAGGTTGAGACTCTCCAATGTCACAGGTAGCGGGGTGGCAGGCAGGAGGTAGAGACCAATAGCAGACAATGCATAAAGATACTTTATTAACAGCAAAAGGCAAGGACACGGGGGACGGGGAATACCGGGAACAGGTAACACACAGGACACAACTCACCACAAACTAACATATCCGACAAGCAACAAGGAAAAGGACATGGCTTAATTACCAACAAAGGGCACGCAACGGTCAGCTAGATCACAATTAGGGAGGAGCCAGTAGTCACACAGGAGGAAAGGTTGATTGGACATGGGGGAGAACAAGCAGATACCCAAGAGTAAAACGGAAACACACCAAAACAAGACAAGGAACGCAGACAGACCATGACACTCCCCCATTCATTCCAGCCTCCGTGTATCATTGCTCTGTCACTTGGGAGATAGGAGAGGGTGCGACTGCCACTGAGACCGCGCTGTTCCTGTTCCCTGCACAATTTGTTTGTCCAGCTCACCTCCACCACGATGTGCTCAGTGGGGCTGACTTTCCGGCTCATTTTGGCATTCAGCGGACCGAGACTTCTTGCGCAGCGCTTCTGATTGGTCATCAGGGAGGAGATCGTCTGGGCTTATGTCAACGCCTGTCCTGTGTGCACCAGAACAAGACCTCTTGTCGTCCACCGGGGCTTCTGCACCCATTTTCCTCTTCCTCATCGCCATAGGTTCTCACAGACGCCTGACTTTAACTGGCCCCTACCTACAAACAGGCACACTGCATCCTGTACAGTTGTTCTAGCATGTTTAGCCAAGATGCGTACCACTTCATTCCCTTTCAAGCTTCACCTCTGCAAGACAACTGAACTGGTTCCCTCCAGAAATCATTTCGTTTAATGGATGCCCCACTGACATTGTCTCTGACCGGGGGGCCAGTTCACATCTGTGTTTGAAGGAGTTTTGCACCTAGTTGGAGGCTCGTAGTCTGTCTCTGGTTCCACCCAGTCCTGGCAACTGATGTGATGAACAGGAACTGGAGATGACTTTTCGCTGCTTGATTCAACCGTAACTGCTTCGATGGTCTGAACAACATGATCTGGGTAGAATATGCCCATAACACCCTCACCTGCTTCCTTCCACTAGCGACTTTCCCTCCAGTCGCCTATAGGTATCGGCCCCATGATTGCAACAAAGAGAGGGAGGCTGGCTGCCCATCGAGCACAGGCTTATCGTGACCATTGCC
>OLKM01007831.1:0-10681 GCA_900291075.1 Melanogrammus aeglefinus | reverse complement strand
TTTCCAAGGATGACAAAGAGTGGTTCTAAACGCAGGCCATGAAGCCTCTGTGCAGCTGTGAAAGGTTATTTACTTGCTCAGAAATGACGGTGTACTCTGTGAAAATCAAGACATTGAAGAACATTGAGATTACAGAATTCATCTTATTTGAGAGTGTGAAATATGGTTGGGTTAAATGGCATACCCGTCGTAGCTTTTTGACATACCAAATTTTAGCCAGCGTATGCCAGATGGTCCGCAGAGATGATGTAGGCCCAAGCCTTGTTTTGCTCGCGCTGCTGGATCTGTAAAAGCAAACAGTAAAGCTTTACAATCAAAGCTAAACCAAACAAAATCAGAAATTCTATAAATAATTAGATTTTTCCCGTTACTAAGCCAAGCAGTGATTTGGGGGTGGGCATCGGTGACCCACCTTCTTTAATCAGGAATCTCCTGGAGTAGTACATCATGGTCTGGATGAAGCACTCTTCTCCATGAATGACCGCGATTTCCTGGCTTCCGGTTTCCCGCCTTGTCCCAGTAAAACTTATACTGCACAATGTCCCCTCGAATTCCTGCTCATATCTGTGGTATAGTGCCAGTATGTGCACAGTGCTCTGTAGAATGAAAGGTAAGATGTCAACTTTGTGAACTGTTGCATCCTGAAATTATAAACACATTCTCTACCACATCCTGGGGAATCCCATTCATGGCATCCTCCTAATAAGAAAAGGGAATAAAAATTGACATTGAAATATTAGAGTTGAAATGTAGCGGTAATATTCTTGCACATTTTATGGCAGACCAAGACATGTCAATTTCATCCCTGGATAACTAGGTTTATAAAACATTTCCACTAGGACAACATACACGGTCCTGGTGACGCGGGCAGACGCGGTTAAAACGTCACGCTTCTGTTCCTTTTCCCAGACCTGTTGGACAGGCTCAACCAGCTCATGCTGTCCTCGTACATCTTGCTACACACACCCGCTCGCCGCAGTCGCCACGCACCCCATCTCATCTCTCCATCGAACTCGCGCACAAGCGACGCTCGCTATCTCTCGAGACTCGCTTGTTCCCCCCCGCCAGCATAGTTAAGTGGAGCAGCAATGCAAGTCTCCACCCTGCATGCCCAAACTTCACAGGGGCTCGAGGAATTCCACTTTCGCAACAAACTGTGAACCAAATGGGCAAAACTCAATGTGAAAAAAGAGAGTGGAGAAACTGACTTACAGTAAAGTTGTTTGTATAGAAATACAGTGTTCAGGATGCCGGACAGCAGGTCCCTCGTGCACATCAAACCTGGCAGAATAACTTTTTTATTTATAAGCCAGCAACCCTAGATCATTTTTATCAGTCACGCCCGTAACGTACTCATATGCATTTGCATCTCATAGCTGTCACATCACACTTTGTTCCATTGGCAATAGAGCTGTCACTGCATTTGTATGCATGTTACTTCACACCTTAAGAGACTAGAACCAGTATTTCAAGATCTTTTCCCAGTCTAACCCCCCAAATCATACTGCTAATTGTGCATTCAGCTCATAACGCTTGTGACATCAACTTGATTGGTTTGACCTGTTTTCAGGTGGTAGCCATTGAGAGCAAAAACACATAGAGCACGTGAAGCGAATTAGCTTATCTACCCGATTCCAAATACCACTCCAGTGCTCGGCGGCTTGCAGGGAACCTGAAATGGTTGCTTTCCCGGGGCTGCTGGCCACAGTTACTATCCGGTCTGAGTAAATTGCACGTCTGCATTGGGAACTGCAGGTACAATGGCAGTCTGTGCAGATCGTCATTGTTGTTATAACAAGCACTTTTCCCCACAACAAGTCTCCCTTCGCAGTGAACTTTTCTTGTCTTCGGCGTTTGCATGGATGTCCTGCACGGCCGGAGATTTGTGTTTGCAGATCAAAGCACGGCTTCGTCCATGTTATCTCCACTGAGTTTGCTTCTCCACATGTTGGCATCCTCATAGCTGAGGGCACTGGCAAAGCAGAGCAAACAATATACATACGGAATAATGTTGAAGATCAAAAACAACTGCATGCATCCTCCTAAAACGTTGTCTTTCTCCTTGAATAAACCAAAAATTTGTGATTGAGTTTACCAAACACTTATGAACATAACAGTAGTATCAACCCTGGAAATGCAATACAAACCTTGACATACGCGTCAGAAGTTAGAATGAACAGCCAGGGTAAATTAAATACTTCTACAGAGAGCCGTTTGTCGACGCTGACTTTCCCATCACGCAAGCGCCCGCTCTTGTCTACGAACATCGACATCACACTAGTCTATGAACAGAGTCTATGTTCAGATTACTGTAAATAAAATCAAATATTACACAATACACACACACACACGCCACCATGAACACTGAGAGTACTAAATAGAACGAACTAAGACGGTTTCATGCTGCCAGAAGCTTATCACATGCTATTCCTCAGATCTACATTCGCCTCTCCTGCATCCAGAGAGTCATGCTGCTGGTCCTCTTCCCAATGCTCAAGGATGCATGCTGTGAAAGCAAAACACAAGACTAATAATAAATATAGTATCATCAAAGACAGATGCATTTAGACGGTCGCCGTTCTGTAAGAACGAACATACATCTCGATTCTAGGAACGACCTAACTCTACGGGTTTCTTGACGCAACGTTGAACACCTAGGCATAGCAGAAATTCTTTCCTGATTCAAAACGATAAATAAGTCAGATTCACAACGTAGGCACACCGGCTCTGCATGGCTTTTTTAGAATGCAAGTTCTAAATACATACCCAATCTCGGCTCGGCACTCCTTCCGAAATACTAGAAAACAGGCGGCGGTTGCGTTGTGTATGTTTCCTTCGCTTGCGAGTCGATTACCTGCGGTTGATAGCTAGAAAAGAATCAATTCAGTATGTTGCCGCTACACACGTTGTATATTATAGAGTTTATCCACGACCGGCAACCTGGCTGAAAGGAAATACGTAACAGACAACTATAACCTATCGCTAAATCCTTGAATATTTCTGAAATAATTATTGAGACAAGAGGAGCTTGGGTGCAAGTTAGTTACGATAGCGATCACAAAACATTAACCAAGATGTGTATGCGAGGTTTATTTACTAGCTACTCGAGGTAAATTAGCTACGAGCCTTACTACGTAGGCACAGCTAAAATGTCAACAGTGTTATATACAAGAGGTCTTAGCGAAAACCTATTTGAATTTTACTTTCCTCGATGTATCTGAACAAATAGCGAGTCAACAACTTTAAAACTAACGCACAGTCACGACATCAAGCAAGAGCAGCAGTATATAAAATACCTTAACTAATGCCCATGTAGAAAGATGGCAAGGAATCTGAATCATGCTTGTATCACCATATGAGTCTTCAACTCTCGCCAACGAGTAAAAGCTGGTCCGATTCGACGCTAGTCTTTTCTCTTGTTCTGTCGTGATTCTGGTTCTCTTCCTTTGTTCTTTCGCAACACTCGGTTTCTTTTGCTTTCTTTGAGTTCTCCATGATGATGATGCTCGAGACTACGCAAGCGTCGATTAATAAAGGGCGTGGAGGCTGGGGATCTATATCGTCATGTGTCATGCATGCCAGAAAGCAAGGTCGACTACTTCCCGCCCCGCGCGCGGGCATCGGCAAGCAAAAGGTTACAGATAGCGTAGTAATTTTGAGAACAGACCCGCGGCGATGGCAGCTGAAAGGAGGCGCAATGCGCCCTAATTTAAAAGGTCATTGTAGGCGGCACCAATTTTTTTCAAGCTGTGTATTAAGGTACAATTGTTACATATTGTGCCTTAATGGAGAAGGTGTGCGTTCTCGATGATACAGATTTGAATTTTGCCTGCAAGTGTGACTGCAGCTCTTCTGCTTCGCTTGGTATGAACTCACAGAAGACAGGGTCTGGGTGAGGCACTGGGTACTCGGTTTATTAGCTGCAACATGGGACAATCACAGACAACCCACCAGTTGTTCACATATATATCTATTCAGCCGTAGTCTGCTTCGAAACACAAGTAAGCCTGGTTGCTTCTGACTTCAAACAAAACTGTCATAAATGATTCGAGTGGTATTTACGGGAAACTGCCCTTGGTCCCGACGCACCCATTGGTCGCGAGCCTCGAGCCATTAGTCGCGACAAAATGCCCCATTGGTCCCGACTCCCATTGTTCGACCCTCCGTACTTCCGACAAAATACCCACTGGTGCCGACTCCGCATTGTTTCGACCTCTGCGTTACTCCGACAAAATCAAACCACAAAGTCGACCACTAGGAGGTCGACCATTTATGGGTGAATCCCGTTAGTTCGACCTGCTCATCCCTACTTCTGACAAGCCGCTTTCATTGCGAGCATGCGTCTCTCTCTCTCTCTGTCTCTCTCTCTGAGAGTTTGTTTTAAACTCTGCTGTCCAAATGCTTTGGCAACAATTTGTAACATCCACAGTCGTGCCAATAAAGCAGAGAGAGAGGAGAGAGAGAGAAAGAAAGAGAGAGAAGAGGCTCTCGGAAAACTGCACATCACACACACAACGGATACGGAGCGGACGGAGCCAGTTTCCTCTCGGTGCCGTGTAACCGAGTTGGTGCCAGAGCGCCCAGAGCGCGCACCTCTGTGCCAGGCTTCGGCGCTCTGTGGGGGGATTTTGGTATTCATCTTAACAGAGATGCTGAACAGAGGGATTAAATGCCACAACATTCACAACAGGCTTACACACACACGAGCTACCCACAGACACACACCAGCTGAGGGCCCCCGGAGAAATGCGCATCGCTGGTGCGTGCTCAATCCTGGTCAGTGCGCTGCGTTTTATTTTCAAACACAGGGCAGACTGTACAGTGAAAAGGGACATTTTAAATTTCAAGTTTGGCAGCTCTCAAATATCCGAACCTGTCTGTTTAGATTACAGATGCATCAGTCCAGTTCGCAACTCTAATGAGGACGTCCCATTAGTTCGAACTCTCATTACTCCGATTGTCCGGAACACAATGGAGTTTCGAACTAATTGGAGTTCGAACTAAATTGGGAGGTCGGACCAATGTGGGAAGGGTCGAACTAATGGAGGTCGGACCCAATGGGAGTCGGACCATGTGCCATGGACCGTATTTACCAAACAAAGAACCATTAAAGTGTGACATACTGCAACGTGGGACCAATCACACCCAACCAGTGATTTTGTTTCATTTTTTTCGATATATATAACCTATTCAGCCGTAGTTCCGTGTCAAACTATAAAAGAGGAGCCCCGCCGCTTAGCGCGCACATGTCACATAGGCCTTACAACTTGTGCTCAAGAACTGTTCCATACATCACACACAAACAACATAAACGCTTACAGCATGTAACATTAGATGTTACATGTTATGCTATATTTTAAAACATCGTACTTTACATGGTTTGCATCATCAGGGTGAACCTTATGTAAGAGGACAGAAGGCGACTTTACCACAACGTCAAGCTTGGTTGCTTCTGACTATTCAAACACATAACTTCCGCCGTGGACTTTCAGAATAAATATAAAAGATTGGTTGGAGTCCCAAGTTTAACAGAATTTAACAAATAAAAGAAAGTAATTATTTACGCTGTTACACAGGCATAACAAATACGGCGTCCTTTTCCACCGAGTAGGACCTTACTCAGCAGTTCCCTGTATTTAAATTACCAGGCTAGAGCCACTTAATCGTCAAATCACGCTGGCGGCCAAGTTTTAGTTACGCCACCCCTTCGCCCCAACATGCTGGGTCGTTTCGGCATCACATTACAGTTTGAGTGATATAGTCATGTCATACACCGTTTCAAAGCCTTAGAATCTCAGGACATGGTCATCCAGCGTCACAACCATTCGGTGGAATAAATATGTTTAGTGAATATAGATCAAAAGCATCTTAGGTCAAAAAGCTCCCCCCTCACCCTCCTCCTCCCCGCATTCTAACTTTAATGTAGTTGTGGATATCCTTAGCAATGAGTTGATACTTCATGTTGGTTCTTGAAATGTTCATAAGAGTCCACAGAAATCGAATATTATTATTATTTTAGTATATTTACATTGTGTATATGCACAAGCAATCTTATACAAATCAGCCGAAAAATAGAAAACCGAAACGCTGCAATGTATTTTTGTAGAAAACTGTGATTTAGGGTTTGAATTCTGCTATTGTCGTCTGATTCATGGAATCAACTGTGTTCGCCAGGGTCTCACGGTGACATAGACCCCTTTTCCACTGAGCTGGAGCTAGAGCTTGCTGGGGCTGCTGAGCTTGACTAAAGCCGCTGCTCTTTGCTTTTCCACCGCCAAAGCTCCAGCCCCGAGCCTCAGAATGGGAGCTAGAGCTAGCACCAAGTCTTTGCTGGACCCGATTACGTCAGCAGGCTGGGCGCGTGGCTATGTGAGCAGGACATTGGCGCAAACACGGTCTTCACACTGCAGTTTTTTCAAAATGGAACAGACAAAGCAGCAGTGGTCAGCAGAGGAGGGACCCCAATGTTTTTCCTGTTTTGTGGTCTCGCGAATTCCAAACCAAGCTGGACGGGAACCTGGCAGACAAGCCGGTTTTTCAAAATATTCAGCCAGGATGGTTCAAAGCAGGATTATCAGGGAGTGTGGATCAGCTGATCAAACAAACTAAAAAAAGTTGAAAAAAGATTACCGCGAGCCACAAAAAAAACTAGAAACGGAGCGCAGTGGGAGGTCAAAAATTATGCCGTTCTTTGACCTCCATGCACAGGGTTCTTCGGCGACAGCCAAAATCAGGGCCACTGAGGCACTGAACTCCGGCAACTGCGCGTTGCGCTGTATAAACAACGTTACGTAATCGCGTGGCTTCCTTTGCCGAGCTCCTTGCCGGTGGAAACACACAACAGGTTCGTAAGAGTTGCTCGGTTTACAACCAACTGTGAGCACTCGGCTGTAGCACCAGCTCCCCAGCAAGCTGCTTAAGCTCCAGCTCAGTGGAAAAGGGGTAATAGAGCCCTCATACATGTCAAGACCAGTGGTGGATTCAATGATTCGTTTACGTGAACCAGTTCGCGTCAGTCAGTTCGCCAAGATGAGTCGTTCGCGAATCGTTCGTTCAGTCCAGTATTTCCGTTTTCCGTTCCGGTTAGCGGTGAATCACATCATGGAATGGCACCCCATTGCATGGTTCTCAGCTGAGTCCAGTCAGACTCAGTGCTATACTACGGAAACTCCGACTGAAACAGGTTCAGTCGGAGTTTCCGGTGAAGTCGAATGGTGAAATCGAATCATGGTCATGGAATGTGTTTGTGCACGGTTCCTCTGACTCTGAGTCTGTCAGACTCAGACTCTCAAAGGATCGTGGAACTTACGTCGGTCATCAGCTGCTGACTTTATCCTGAAAGGTGAGTCAATATCGTTAATTGTATATATTAAAAAAATACCCGAGATAAACGAACAATGTGTTAACCCTAACCCTAAAATGTAAACACCAAGGCTACTTCGACAAGAAAAATGTAACCAACCACCTGAGGCTTTTACTTTACCTTCAGAGATAATGCGTTAGTTAATAATGATGCCGTTGCGGGCATATCATGCGGCATCTCATGCGGCATTCTGCGCATAGTGCTGGCTGCGTAGGCCCTACATGGACGTTCGACACACAGTGAGTGAGTGAACGAACTGTCAGCGAGACGACTCGTGGGTCTGGGAGGAGTCAATACTGAGTCACGAACGAGGCGAGCGAGAACGAGCGAGGAGAAGAACCAGTTCGGTTCGTTCGTTCTAACGATTCGTTCGTTCGAACGAATCAGTTTGCGACCGAACCACCACTAGTCAAGACCAATACTTTCTCGTTTACAAGCCTTAAAGCCAATCAGGCGATCATTATCAAAACGGGGCATGTATACTTTGATTGACAGCTACACCAGCAGACAGCATTGGTCGGGGACGGGCCTTGAGATATCCTAATAGGCAATAAGAAAGACCTTTCTGACAATGAGAAAATCACTTGTGGTTGAGAAAACAAATGCGCAAGGGGTGTGCATAAACTAGCAGGCTGTTCCCCAGAGTGTGAGTGTGAAGCAAGTGGTTGATTTGCTCGCTTGTGTGTGGTTTTATTTTTATTTACTTTTTTGAGTTTGGTTTTATGAACATTTTGAAAGATGCCTAAACACCCGGAGAAGAAAGGAGGTGGAGGGAATCATGTAAATAGTTATTTTTGTTTATTTTCACATTGTTATTGTTATTTTACTTATTTTTGTTTATTTGTCCATAGTTATTTATAGTATTTTTACTATTTCTGTTTTGGTGTGTGTACCATTGCAGTTTTCACTTTTTAAGTGAAAATAATAGTCAAAACACTTTGTTTGAGCTTTTTTTTGGTCAAAATTGCATAGGCGGTGTAATGTATTGTTTGAATTACTCCCATGACTACGGTCGGTTCTGTCCCGCCTGGATTACCCGTAGTGCCGTTGGTACGCATGCGCAGTTCAAATAAAGCTACCGTTAACTCCAAGACTAAAGCTTATCTGTGTGACCAGAGTATCTTGCATGGTGTCAGAAGTTTTTCAAGAAAAGGAACTGTGAGAAAATGGCTTCGTCGCAGTTCGAACAAAGTAAAATAGATTGGGATGCCTCGGATTTGCATCAAGAGTTTTCAAGATTCCGGAGTCACGTAACGTTCGTCTTTGAGGGTCCCCTCTCCGACTTGGCGCCTAGACAACAGGCAGGCTGGCTAGGTAGGTGGATCGGAGAGCAAGGCAGGGAGCTTTATAAGACGCTGCCCTGGGAAGACGGAAAAAAGCAAGATCCGTCTAAGGTACTGGATAGATTTGCCAATTATATAAGACGCTGCCGTGGGAATGAAGGGAAGAAAGCAAGATCCGTCTAAGGTACTGGATAGATTTGCCAATTATATCAGACCTCGGAAAAATAAGAGGATAGCCAGGCACTGTTTCAAACAGAGAAAGCAAGGGCAGACGGAAAGTTTTGATAACTTTCTGAAGGATGTAAGGCTAATTCTGATGGACTGTGAGTATCCTCAGCCTGACGATATGCTAATTGACGCCATAATCTCGGGAGTGAGAGAGAAGCGGGTCCAAGAGCGGCTGCTCGAAAGAGGCGAGAGCCTCACGTTAGACAAAGCCATAGAACTTCCTCAGCAATTCGAATTATCACAAAAACAAATGAAAATAGTTAGAGAAGAGGATTCACAGATGTCAGCAGTGTCTGTTAAACCGAAGCAATTCGTGCCAAGTAAGGCAATGCCCTACAAAGGAAATTCTACTTATCGACAACAAGCATCGGTCAGCTCGTCAAAAAACTGCACCAAGTGTGGAAAAGACCCACAGCACAAGTGGAACCAAGGAAAGTGTTCAGCAAAAGGCTCTCTTTGTTCCTACTGCCACAAACCCAACCACTGGGTGGCAGTGTGCCACAAGCGTGCAGTAAACACTGAGTATTGACTCGGACCAAGACTCACCAGATGATGAGGGAATGCTGAGCATAAATATGATGCAGCCCGAAGACCCCACTGTTGATAAATGGGTGGTCAAATTGAAAATCCTGTCTAAAGAAGGCGCAAAGTGTAACACATTGACTCTAAATAGCTACCAGTTTGCTTGCCCACACAGGTGAGCTGCAGCGCTCTGAGACAGTGCTCCGCTCATACTCCAATCACCGGCTGAAGCCTGTAGCCGCTGTTAATCTACAAGTCAAGTCAAAAAAGTGTAAAGGGACCACACTGTTTGAAATTGTGGACATTGCTCAAGAGAATGTGCTCAGTGGCGCTTCAGCTGAAGACGCGTTTGGGGCTGATTAGTGCTCCGTTGAACCTTACTGGAGAGTTGACGGCAGAGTAGGCGCTACACACAAAAACCTAACAATACTGAAAACACAGCGGTGTTCCTGGCTGGACTCTTCGAGTTCCCAGAGACCTGACGCCCACCACTGGAATCCATGCCAGGTGTCCAGCTACACCATATAAGACGAACTCTAGGACACCAGGTCATAAAACGTGTGAGCTTTCATTACAGAGCTGACGCGCACCACTGGAACCATGCCAGGTAAATACACCATAAAGCTCGAACCAGGTGCAAAAGGTGTAGTTCATCCTGTACGGAGGCAACCAGCCGCCCTCAGAGGCAAGATACTGGAGAAACTGCATGAAATGGAAGAAGATGGTTACATTACCAAAGTTGAGCAGCCTACTGAGTGGGTGAGTTCCATGGTCGCCGTAGTAAAAAATGGCAAGGTGAGAATCTGCATAGACCCAAGTGACCTAAATAAAGTCATAAAGAGAGAACATCACCCCATGCGAACCGTAGAGGAGGTTGTCTCAATGATACCAGGTGCTAAAGTCTTCTCAGTCCTAGATGCGAAATCAGGATTTCTGCAGATAGAGTTGGATGAATCATCGTCCTTCCTCACAACCTTCAATACACCAATAGGTCGGTTTAGATGGCTTAGACTCCTGGAATCTTTAGATGGCTTAGACTCCTGAAAGATTCTGAAATCTACCAGCGCATCATGGACCAGATGCTGGAGGGCATTAAAGGAGCTGTAAGCATGATGGACGACATCCTTATAGCTGCCCCCACAGTGCAGGAACATGATGCAATTCTGCGCAGGGTGGTCAAGAAAGCTACGAGCTACAACCTGAAGCTTAACTTCAATAAATGCCACATATGCCAGCCTTCTGTGCCATACGTGGTGGGACGCCTGATAACAGTTGATGGTCTGAA
>OLKM01007830.1:7500-10689 GCA_900291075.1 Melanogrammus aeglefinus | reverse complement strand
AGTACCAGTATGGTGGTGTTATTAAAGGGGCAGTGGACCAGTACCAGTATGGTGGTGTTATTAAAGGGGCAGTGGACCAGTACCAGTATGGTGGTGTTATTAAAGGGGCAGTGGACCAGTACCAGTATGGTGGTGTTATTAAAGGGGCAGTGGACCAGTACCAGTATGGTGGTGACCACCAGCGTCTTGTTGACCAGCGACTCCGAGACGTTGACGTCCAGGGAGGTGGAGTTCATGACCAGCGTGTTGTTGGAGTACCACACCCCGATCTGAGAGGAGGAGGAGGAAGAAGAGGAGGAGGAGGAGGAAGAAGAGGGGGAGGAGGAGGAGGAGGAAGAGGAGGAGGGGGAGGAGGAAGGAGGAAGGAGGAGGGGGAGGAGGAGGAGGAGGAGGGCGAGGAGAAGGAGGAGGGAGGAGGAGGAGGAGGAGGAAGAGGAGGAGGAGGAGGAGGAGGAGGAGGAGGAGGAGGAGGAGGAGGAGGAGGAGGAGGAGGAGGAGGAGGAGGAGGAGGAGGAGGAGGAGGAGGAAGAGGAGGAGGAAGAGGAGGAAGAGGAGGAGGAGGAAGAGGGGGAGGAGGGGGAGGATGTAATCCGAGGGCCACCAGTGTAAGCACAAAATTAATTCTCTATAAGCCACAAAGAATTAATCCCCCTTTTTGTGTTGGATCCTGTGCTGGTGGATTGGTTAGCAACCCACACGCTAAACACACACACACACACCGCTAACACACGCACACACACACACACACACACACACACACACACACACACACACACACACACACACACACACACACACACACACACACAAATGTGCATGCACACAACCAATTACACACTGACACACTCCCTGACGCGAAGCTCCCACACACAGCGATCACACACACACACACACAACCACACACAAACACACACACACACACACAACAACACACACACACACACACCACAACACACACACACACACACACCACACACACACACACGCACGCACACTTAGGATTCTTAATTCTCATTAGCACTGGTAATGGTACATCAGAGTACAAAGAAGCTTTATTCAGTAGCCTGAGCTTTCCAAGAACCCTCCCCCTCACACACACACACACACACACACACACACACACACACACACACACACACACACACACACACACACACACACACACACACAGACACACACACACACACACAAACACACGCATGCACGCGCGCACACACACACACACACACACACACAGACATAAACACAGACACACACACACAGACACACACACACACACACAGATAAACACACACACACAGACACACACACACACACTCCCTCCCTCCCTGGTTCCCAGGCCTTGACTCAAGGACCCCGGCTCATGTTAATGCAGCAGACGGCCCCGCTGGAGGCCTCCTGAAGGGGGTGTGTGAACACACTCACAGTCTTCACGGGTCTGGATGTAAAGCACGTTGCTGCGGACTCCGTCCCCGGCCTGGGTGTAGGCCAGCACCTGGATGCTGTAGTTGGTGAACTTCTCCAGAGCTTTCATCTCCACCTGCTCCCGGGTGGTGGTGATATTCTGCATCTCACCCCACTCTGCACGTCCCAAAGACACACACACACACACACACACACGAACACACACACACACCACACACACACCACACGACAACCACACACAACCACACACACACCACACACACACACACACACACACACACACACACACACACACAGCATTATAGATTACATTTTCCATGGTTTTCCATTAAAGCCCCAGGGGACCAGATAGGACTTTTTCAGGCTCTACCTCAGAGCCGACTGAACATGAGGCGTCATCGCTTCTGACAGTTCACGAGGGGATGTAGGTGATGTTCCACGAGGGGATGTAGGTGATGTTCCACGAGGTGATGTAGGTGATGTTCCATGAGGTGATGTAGGTGATGTTCCATGAGGTGATGTAGGTGATGTTCCATGAGGTGATGTAGGGGATGTTCCATGAGGTGATGTAGGTGATGTTCCATGAGGTGATGTAGGTGATGATGTTCCACAAGGTGATGTAGGTGATGTTCCACGAGGTGATGTAGGTGATGTTCCATGAGGTGATGTAGGTGATGTTCCATGAGGTGATGTAGGTGATGATGTTCCACAAGGTGATGTAGGTGATGTTCCACGAGGTGATGTAGGTGATGTTCCATGAGGTGATGTAGGTGATGATGTTCCACGAGGTGATGTAGGTGATGTTCCATGAGGTGATGTAGGTGATGTTCCATGAGGTGATGTAGGTGATGTTCCATGAGGTGATGTAGGTGATGTTCCATGAGGTGATGTAGGTGATGTTCCATGAGGTGATGTAGGTGATGATGTTCCACAAGGTGATGTAGGTGATGTTCCACGAGGTGATGTAGGTGATGTTCCATGAGGTGATGTAGGTGATGATGTTCCATGAGGTGATGTAGGTGATGTTCCATGAGGTGAGGTAGGGTGGTGCTTCATGAGGTGATGTTCAATGAGGTGATGTAGGTGATGTTCTGTCAGGTGATGTAGGCTGAACACCGCCGCACTATGGTTCCTCGTAACAAGTCCCAACATACTGAAGAGCAGAAGTTATAAGACCAATAATGACACCACCTCTTCATCACTTCACCTCCATCACCTCCATCACCTCCATCAGGGCAGAAGATAGAGCTGATACTGTGAATATCTTCAGGCCCTCTGAAGGACGTTTAGCCTCCATCAGTGTGGTCCACCGTACCCACCTCCGTCAGGGAACACCGCCCAGAACACCACCCGATAGGTCTACTACACAGTACCCACCTCCGTCAGGGAACACCGCCCAGAACACCACCCGGTAGCCCTTCAGCACCCCGTGCAGCGTCATGCGGGGGGGCTCCGACCACGTGATCACCGCCTCGTCCGAGGTCACCGAGATGGCTCGCACGTTCTGGGGGGGCTGGCTGGGCACTGTGGGGGTCCGGGAGAGAGAGAGAGCAGGTTAGGACTGTGGGCCCGGCCGGCGGCCTGCGTTTCCTGTGTGGACCGTGGCATCAGGCTCTCTCTCTCGGGGAACAGAACCCCTCAGTGCAGCGCGGCCAGGTGGCTCTGCCGGCCCCTGGGTGCCGCACCAGCAGACAGCCAGCCTATGAATGAGCTCGCTGTTGGGGGATTAACACCAGGCCACTTGTGAGGGGAGGGAGGGAGTGA
>OLKM01007830.1:0-5000 GCA_900291075.1 Melanogrammus aeglefinus | reverse complement strand
AGAGTGAGACCCACGTCCTCATCCTGAAGGTGCTTCTCTCTCTGCTGCAACAACAATGTCTGAACGTGCGACACGGCGAGGATTCCACCGCTGAAGGTTGGGGGGTTCAATGAATGCAGATGGAATCATATTCATTAAGATTGAATAAGATAACCAAAACATTCTCCATATATCTAGATATAGAGATAAGGTTTATGGGCTTATAGTTTTATATCAGCATTAATCATCATTATTTCAGCCTCAGTTAATCGAGGTTGGCAGTATCTTAGCAACAGTGAAATGTGTTGCATATGTTGAACCTTTCCAAGGACTGGAGTGTTTTCTCCGCCTCACAGAAATGGATCCCTTGGATGCAATTTGCAACTTTCTGCACAATAACTCCTCATTGGCCGAGTCCTGCTCCTGATGCACTGAACAGGAGCGGCAGACAGGACGCCGCGTCGAGCCCAGAGTCTGTGCTGCTCTCTGCGTCCGCCATTGTTCAGGCGTTCTTTGACGGAGGGACACTTTGTAGAGACCTGTCAGTCACTGTGAGTCACTGTGGGCCGTCGACGCAGCCAGACGGTGTGGGCCCTCACTCCGGAGGGCTGGGGGGCCCCTGTGGGGTGTCCTCCCCTCACTCCGGAGGGCTGGGGGGCCCCTGTGGGGTGTCCTCCCCTCACTCCGGAGGGCTGGGGGGCCCCTGTGGGGTGTTCTCCCCTCACTCCGGAGGGCTGGGGGGCCCCTGTGGGGTGTCCCCCCCTCACTCCGGAGGTGGGGTGTGTCGTGTCTCCCCTCACTCCGGAGGGCTGGGGGGGCCTGTGTGGTGTCTCCTTGGCTGGGGCCCTGTTGCCCCCCTCTCTCCGGAGGGCTGGGGGCCCCTGTGGGTGTGTCTCTCTCGAGGCGGGGGCCCTGTGGGGTGTCCTCCCCTCACTCCGGAGGGCTGGGGGGCCCCTGTGGGGGTGTCCTCCCTCCTCACACTGTCGACGCCCTGTGGGGTGTCCTCCCCTCACTCCGGAGGGCTGGGGGGCCCCTGTGGGGTGTCCTCCCCTCACTCCGGAGGGCTGGGGGGCCCCTGTGGGGTGTCCTCCCCTCACTCCGGAGGGCTGGGGGGCCCCTGTGGGGTGTCCTCCCCTCACTCCGGAGGGCTGGGGGGCCCCTGTGGGGTGTCCTCCCCTCACTCCGGAGGGCTGGGGGGCCCCTGTGGGGTGTCCTCCCCTCACTCCGGAGGGCTGGGGGGCCCCTGTGTGGTGTCCTCCCCTCACTCCGGAGGGCTGTGTGGCCCTCCATTATTATGCCAATTATTACTGCCATAAGCTGATTGCGGTCATATCTGACGCCATAAGCTCTTGGACGTGAGGTGCAACAACAGCTCAGGTAAACGTCTGAGAAATGCCGTCTGCTCGGCATGGCATAACGGGGCTCAATATGCTCGATGAGCCTACGAACCCCCAAATCCTCTACAACAGGGGTCTCAAACTCGCCGCCCGGGGGCCCATTGAGGCCTGCGGGATGATATTTTGTGGCCCCCTACTTGACATCAAAGTATAGTGTTAGTGCGGCCCGCGCGTTGTGGTCAAACACACATTTTTGCTGAGTGTCTTTTTTATCACATGGTATAGGGTGACCAGGTCAAAAATTGATCAAAATTGGGACTGTCCCGGCAAAACCGGGACAGTCCCAATTTTGATTTGCGTGTCATGAGTCCCGACAAAAGCCAAAGGACACTAAAATGTCCCGGATTCCACCAACCGCTATGAAACGTCCCCTGTTGACAGCGATTACACAGCCAACGTGATCTGATTATAGCCCCATCATTAACTTAGATTGGGTCAGTTGTGCTCCTGTTTTTTGTGGGATCTTTGATGGGGCCCAGCCTGACCCAGACTCTACCTCCAGCGGCCCCCAGGTAAGTTGAGTTTGAGACCCCTGACCTACAACCAACACATTCTCTCTCCGAGCGAGTAGATTTTTGACGAACGGTCAGTGACTTTGGACGCATGGGGTTTTCAACTGGTTACAATGTAATCCCTCCACGGCAATGTATGAAGCCATGAGCATTCACCCCATTGGCTAACAGGGGACCCGATGGCTACACATAGAGACGCTATGAGCATTCACCCCATTGGCTAACGCTATGAGCATTCACCCCATTGGCTAACAGGGGACCCGATGGCTACACATAGAGACGCTATGAGCATTCACCCCATTGGCTAACGCTATGAGCATTCACCCCATTGGCTAACGCTATGAGCATTCACCCCATTGGCTAACGGGGGAACCGATGGCTGCACATTAACGGCGATTTCACAGTGAAATCTGTGACATTACTCAACACAACTACACCAACGTGTCCTTGTTAATTACACAACATGTATGGTTAAGGCTATGGACATCAGTTGTCCTTTTTTGTGCTTTGAGAGAAACAATCATTTTTTTGATCAGTGTTGGGTAGCTGAGGTCGTTGCTATGGAGACCACGTCCGTCCGCTTTGGTTGACAACTGACAGATCAACACCATCTCATCAAAATGACGCTTTATTGAACATATCGCAAATACGAATTTGTTCTCAGCCTATTTTTTGCCATTTATTAACCGTGTTACTATGGCAGAATAAAGAACTAATTCATGCATTATCATTCAACTTCAACGTGTGTTTTTACAGTATAGCGTAGAGGAGGGATGACGTATGTTGACCAACCCGGAAGTGAGCGTCGCCCTGGGTTCCCTTGGCAACAAGCCAACGGGTTTCTCCATTGGATTTTGGATGATTGCAGAAAATATTTCATTTTTGAAGCACCTCCTCAAAAACTGAAAATAAATAAATAAAAGTAACGGTGCTCCAAATAACCAAATGTAAACCAATGCATCCTCCTCCTGAGTGTGTAGGGTGCATTCTATTCTTTTCAATGGGGCAGCTTCACGTCACCTGACTGTCATGGTTGCTATGGTGGTTGCTATCGACCACGCGGCAACGGAGCTGCCGTCAATTGTGTTGTTTATGTCGTCAACTAGGGTCCGCCGGTAGATAGACAGACAAATAGACAGATATTCAAAGATTTCTTTAAAGGCACCTTGGATGTTTTTATTTTCTGCAGTTTAGACTTCGTCTATCACCTATTTTTGAAAGCACAACACCAAGCTCATTGATTTAACGAGGCAGGTTTATTTGAAACAATTAATTAAATATGTGTGAGAGGTCATTCCTCTTCCTGAGTTTGCTTCCTATTTATGTCTAGTGTCCACAAGCACCCCGCCTCCCCAATTGTTGCTACGTCCCAGTGGTGGTGGTATCATATATGAAAGAGGGCATTCAATTACACTACAATGATCAATTAGGAGGCCGAAGCCCTAAAAGAAGTGATGTAATAGGGTGACTGAGTCACCCATTGCATTTACAAGTATGCTATACCTTGGGGTCTCTTATATATCAAAGGGGGTCTTCAAGGACATAAACCTGTGGCTCCAGCCCTACAGGAAATGACTCAGCAAGTGCCCCATCTCGTTCTACCTCACCCAGCAGCTCGCTTGCAAGATTTTGGCCTGAAGTTCTTCCCAGACCTACACCCTAGCCATCCAACATGCATATCAGAGAATCAGGCCTCTCTTAATAATGACAAAAAGTTACGAGAGAAATACACATTAACTTTTTGTTGTCTCATAAGCGGCGTGGTGCCGGTTCCTTTTCACCTTTTGACCCCAGATTACACAAACGTGGCCCCAGGCCAGCTGTGTCTACACACCTTAAGCCACAAATGTACACCTCCATCCTCCCAAAAATGGGACTAGAAAACTAACATCTGTCTAATGTACATTTACTGTATCTGTTGGAGGTCCACGCCCCTTTTCCGGCCTTTACGAGATAACTAGGGATGCTAAAATGTTTCCACCCATTTCCCGGGGTCCCGAGAACGACATATCCGAGATTTGGAGTTCTAGCCCTTAGAGGAAAAAGGTTTTCCCAAATGGACTGTCATTTGGACAAAGCCCCTCAGAAGTGTTGCCTGCAAGACCTAATGGTTTAGAATGTGGTGGAAAAACAGTTTTTGAGATAGGAAGGTCCTACCGCCCTGAAATTTGAATTTTAATACCTCTAGTATATAGAGGTTAGATGTTAGTGGATGTTAGCATATGTTAGTAGATGTAAGTAAATGTTAGTGGATGTTCATAGATGTTAGTAGATTTTAGTGGATGTTAGCATAGTAAATGTTAGTAGAAGTTAGTGGAGGTCAGTAAATGCTAGTAGACGTTAGTGGATGTTAGTGGATGTTAATAGAAATTAATGGATGTTAGTGGATGTTAGTAGATGTCAGTAGACGTTAATAGACATTAGTGGATGTTAGTAGATGTTAGTAGATGTTAGTAGATGTTAGTAGATGTTAGTGGATGTTAGTAGATGTTAGTAGATGTTAGTGGATGTTAGTAGATGTTAGTAGATGTTAGTGGATGTTAGTAGATGTTAGTGGATGTTAGTAGACGTTAATAGACATTAGTGGATGTTAGTAGATGTTAGTAGATGTTAGTAGATGTTAGTAGATGTTAGTGGATGTTAGTAGATGTTAGTGGATGTTAGTGGATGTCAGTGGATGTTAGTAGATGTTAGTGGATGTTAGTAGATGTTAGTGGATGTTAGTGGATGTCAGTGGATGTTAGTAGATGTTAGTGGATGTTAGTAGATGTTAGTAGATGTTAGTGGATGTTAGTAGATGTTAGTAGATGTTAGTGGATGTTAGTAGATGTTAATAGATGTTAGTGGATGTTAGTGGATGTTAGTGGATGTTAGTGGATGTTAGTAGATGTTAGTAGATGTTAGTGGATGTTTTCTACTAACATGAGAGTGGCAGTGGGCTGGTAGCGTCTTCTTACCGTCCTCCAGTGTGGTGGCGTTGATCTCGGAGCTGGAGGGCCCGGTGCCGGCCCTGTTGAAGGCCTGGACCACCACCCCGTACTGGGAGAACTTCTTGAGGTTGTCCAGGGTGTACACCTCGCTGTCCCCCGTGGCCTTCATCTCCACGATGCTG
>OLKM01007829.1:0-10690 GCA_900291075.1 Melanogrammus aeglefinus | reverse complement strand
TTTATAGCCAAAAGTGTCACCCCGCTCACCGTTTATCGGGTATATATCTTTGACAGGAAAGGTGCCAGCAGATACGGAATGCGCTGATCGCACCCCCCCAACAAGGAGGATCGGCCTTTCCAACGATCGAACGCCCCGAGATCCGTGCGAGCCTTCCCCCCCCGCAGATGTGGAGTCGGGCATCACATACTGGCTGACCGGTATCCCGCCTCATCACAGTCCAAACCAAAGTTGGGTCGTTTGAAGGTCGCCTCAGCAGCCACCAGATGGACCGGCAGACACGGCCCTAAGCCAGCATAGCCGCTCAGTGCGCTGCGTTTTATGATATCTTTAATCATTCAACACTGCGTATTAGGTCCGCACACATGTTACCACGGCGAGTATCCCGAACGCTACAATCAGGGCGATCTGTAAGTCTTTCCCAGGTGCTCCGCAAGTCTTCAGGATGTAGTCTTCCACATCTGAATAAACAGTAGGCAGTAAGATAGATGCGTTCACATCAGATCTCAGAAATTACACCAAATCTCAATCTATTTAAAATTAAAAGAAAAACAATGGGGGGGGCGAACGAAACGACGACGACCGATCAAGACCTCAGACCGCCGTGGTATTACGTGCCCCGCCGATCATTCTTCTCGAATCAGGGTTAGGGTTAGGGTAGGGTTTACGGTTGGGTTATGGGTTAGGCGGGTTAGGTGCGTTAGGTTACGAGTTGGCGGTTTTAGGTGGGGTGTGCGTAGGGTTAGGGTTAGGCTGTAAGGCGTCTAGCCAAAGTCACCCCCCGCGTGCGCGAGCCCGTTTTCGGTGAATTATCTTTTGATCCAGCGGTAAGGTGCTAGAGAAACTCGGAGGCAGCACTCGACCCTCCTCGCTCAAAGGACCAATCCGCCTTTCCCAACCCCCTGCAATACACGAAAAGTCTGCGATGCTCTCCCCCCGAGATGTAGAGTCCGGCAACACATAGTCTTGACTGGCTTAAGATAGTCATATAAGCGGCCACGGGACCTTATAGCCAAAAACAACACCCGGTGCAGGAGCCGTTTTTTCGGTGAATTTTGTACAGGAAGGTGCTTCAACGCGAGAACCGGGACGACCACTTACAGTAATGACACAAACGAAAATGTTTGGGCAAATGGAATACATCGTCCGCTGCTGCTCTCTGCGCTCCGTTCCGTGGTCAAAAGAGCCCTCCGCCTGCGCCAAACCAGACGAAAAGCCATGTTAAGGATATTTTTCTCCTCACACTGCTTTCGCGCACGCGCAAGAAAAAAAGCTGTCTATAAAGAAGCAGCTCTCTCGAATGTTCTCAGACAGCGACGTGCGCGAAGCTCCAAGCAGATAGCGAGCTCTGACACCATGCCGGTTCTCTAATAAAGGTACGTTTATATCGTCTTTTATTAACTCCAAAGGTTATGGATACACATTAATGCATAAAGGTTAGCATCAGCCCAAATTTCAGAAGCTTTAATTTTCACTTTGTGGTACGGACAAGCTTGCAATCTACGCCGATCTTATAATTGCGTGGTATACTATAACAAAAAGTTAAAAATTGACTATATACTGCGAGAGAATTTGTAGATATATATATATCTATTAAACTTCGATAGCATATTTTCTTAGATTATAGATATAAAATATACTCATAAGCATATTTAGGCGCACAAAAAGAATAAAGAAAGCGCAATTAACAGGCCTGCCTGCTACAATAAGGAGTTATTTTACTCTGCAAATTCCGCGAGGATATTAGGGTTGATTGGCCCTTACAGGCTATAGGCCATGCATATCTGCCGCCGTGTGATATTATACCTAGTATAGACCAACACATATAATATATATATTAATATATATATTAATAGTATCTATATAATTAATATAAAATTCATCTATATGTACACTACAACGCATATAGTATTACTAAAGTGTTTAAAAACCAAATCAAGAGCATATGTATATAGTAAAGCGTCAATCTTTATTATCTTTTATTGACTTTACACAGACGTTTTTTTTCTTCGAACCACGTGGCGTGACGTGTTTATTGTGTTACCTAATATACATCATCAATGACTCACGCGAGATGAAAAGCTAAAAAAGCAACAAATATCGTGGAACGACTTGAGCTCTAAACTGCATGGTGACATGCCATTACCTTCACATCTGCCAGCCCTATATGTGTTTTATAGGTCTGTGGTATGAATAAGGAGCCTGTTTCGCTTCGTTAGTGCGAGTGTCTGGTTGATGGTTGTGTGCGGAATTTGAGCCTTGCGTTGGGATAAACGGCCTGAACATGATGAATGCTGCTACGTCGATGTACCCTAGTGTGTTGTTGTTGTTTTATTATTGGTTTGCTGATTTTTATTCAAGATGTATTTCAATGTTATGAATTAACGTTATTTTCTTTTCTGGTCACAAGATCAGAGCGGAAAGGTAGGCGGCACTCTTGCAGGTGATGTCTGCTCCCGCAAGTTCTCTCTATAATCCCTCCCCGCACGCTCAAAGACACCCCACAATTACCACGGACACGAAGACTTCATCACCGTTGTCTGCCTCAGAACACGGAAGCTCTCGCATGAGTGAGTCCGCAATCTACAGGATGACTTTGGGAATTCCTACATGCCGATTTCCACTCACCATACACTGCACCAGCCCGACAATCCCCCGTTGCCTCAGGTAGATTGAGGGTTAGGTTAGGTTAGGGGTTAGGCGGTTAGGTTACTTTGAGGAGTTAGGTAACCACCGGCTAAGCGGCGGCAGCAAGTAGCCACACGGCCTAGACCGTAGGTACACATAGGGTGAGGTGAGGGAGTATAGGGATTAGGGCGTTAAGGGCGTTAGGGGTTAGGGTAAGGGAGGTTAGGGACAGGGTCAGGGTCAGTGGTCAGGGTTAGGGTCAGGGTTCGGGTTAAGCGGTATAAGGGTTACGGTTAAAGGGTAGGTCTAGGTTAGGGTATGGTTAGTACCGGGTTAGGGTTTAGTGACAGTTAGGAGTAGCCAATTGCACCCCGGTGACAGGGCCGTTTCGGTGAATATCTTTTTGGACAGGAAGTGTGCTCCCGAGAATATACGAGGCAGACCCGCTGACTCCCCCGCGCCAACGAGGACTCGCCTTTCCAAACGCGCCAGCCCAGAGTCAGTCCGAGCTTCCCACCCACCGAGTGTGACTCGGGCATCAGCGATATGGTCCTGCTGACCGAGTAATACAGCTCTCTGCAACAGCCAAGAACCGAAAGTGTGGGTCGGAGTTGAGTCCCCTCAGGCGAGCCACCAGAAATGGCGGCAGCGGTCCCCTACCAGCATAGGCTGACATGACGCGCACGTTATTTAATTTTAATCATTCGAGACTGTATATCGGCAGTTACCAGCGGCGGACGGCCTGACTGTAGATATGGCAGTGAAGCTTTCGCCAGGCCCTGCAAAGTCAGGATGTATCTTGAATCTGCCAACACAGTAGGCTAGGTAAAAGGGCCATCCCAAAGCATCAGAATAGCACCGAATCCAATCTACTAAATTAAAAAAATTATTGATTCACTTAATGGGAGATCGGACCGGACGACGACGACGACCAAGACCTCAGACTCCCCGTTATTACTTGTCCCGCCAAATATTTCTCGCATCACCAGCCGCCACGTTTCATCCACCTTCATCTATCTAGTTATTCACGCGATTATGTCTCTGAGCGCGGCACCACTGATGCTGGCGTGACCTGATCCGCTTTGCACAGCCAAAAACCACAAGGTATAGTCTGTGATCCCCCTCAGCAGCCAGCAGGAGGCGCAGGCGGGCCCTAACCAGCATAGCGCAGTCGCTGTTTGTTATGACTGTTTAATCATGGCACACTGTACTATAGGCAGTTACCAGCGGCTGAGGTCTGACTGTAAAGAATGACTAGTGTAAGCCTTTCCCAGGCCTGCAAGTCAGGATTGTTCTATGAAATCTGAATGAACAGTAGGTGCTAGGTAAAAGTCGGCCATCCCCAGAATCATCAGAATCACCACCAATCCAATTCTAGAATTAAAAAAAATATATATGTGGGGACGGACTGACGACGACGACGACGACCAGGACCCTCAGACTCTCCTGTGTATGTACGGTGCCCCGCCAACATTTCTCGAGCGTATCACCCAGCCGCCAACTGTTATCTATCTTCATGCTAGTGATATTATCGCGCGCACCCAACATATCTGCTGAACCGTATCCGCGAGAGTTATCGGTGACAGATGTATCTTGAAGCAAAAGTGTTGGGTATGGTGAGATTGAGGATGTATAAGGTCGTTAGGGTGTAGGGGTTTGGCTTGTAGGTATTAGGATGTTTTGAGCCAAAGTGCAGCCCCGGTGCATTGCGCGTTTTCGTAGTAATATCTTTTGACAGGAATGGTGCTAGAAAGAAACGGGCAGGGCATGACGCACCCCGCCAACAAGGGAAGGATCCGCCTTTCCAACGGTGCCTCAGGCCGAGTCCGTGCGATCTTCCCCCCCCGAGATGTAGAGCTCGGGCATTCACATATGCTGCTGGCCTGTAGCAAAGAGCGCCTTGAGTAGGTGAGCGTTTTTAATTAGCCAAAAGTGCACCCCCGGTGCAGGCCGTTTTCGGTGAATATCTTTTGACAGGAAGGTGCCAGAGATACGGGAGGCAGACGCCACCCCCCCAAAGGGAGCGATCGCCTTTCCAACGGCGCCAAGACCCGAGTCCGTGCGAGCTTCGCCCCCCCGAGATGTGGAGTCGGGCATCACATATGCTTGCTGACCGTATCCGCTTTGCACAGCCAAAAACCAGAGTGTGGTCGGTTGAGGTCCCCTCAGCAGCCACCAGATGGCGGCAGCGGCCCCTTAACCAGCATAGCGCATGCGCGTTTTTTTATTTTTTTTAATCATTCAACTGTATATCGGCAGTTACCAGCGGCGGAGTCTGACTGTTAGATATGCAGTGTAAGCTTCCCAGGCCCTGCAAGTCAGGATGTAGTTCTTGAATTCTAAGTAAAACGTAGGCTAGGTAAAAGTGGCCATCCCCAGAATGCATCAGAATACACCAAATCCAATCTATTAAATTAAAAGAAAACAATTTGGGGGGGGGAACGACGACGACGACGACCAAGACCTCAGACCCCCCGTGTATTACCGTGCCCCGCCGACATTTCTCGAATCAGGGTTAGGGTTAGGGTTAGGGGTTAGGGTTAGGGTTAGGGGTTAGGGTTAGGGTTAGGGTTAGGGGTTAGAGTTAGGGTTAGGGTTGGGGTTGGGGTAGGGGTTAGGGTTAGGGTAGGGGGTTTTAGCCAAAGTGCACCCCGGTGCAGGCCGTTTTCGTGTGAATATCTTTTGACAGAAGGTGCTAGAAGAAACGGGAGGCAGACGCACCTGGCCCCAAAGGCGAGGATCGCCTTTCCAACGGTGCCAAGCCCGAGTCCGTGCGAGCTTCCCCCCCCCGAGATGTAGAGTCGGGCAACACATATGCTGCTGGCTGTAGCAAACGCGCCTAGGGGGCTTTAGCCAAAAGTGCACCCCGGTGCAGGCCGTTTTCGGTGTAATTTTGACAGTGAGATGCTTAGCTATAGAAACGGAGAGCCACTTACATGTAATGACACAAAACGAAATGTTTGGGGCAAAATGAATATATTGGTCCGCTGGCTGCTCTTGCGCTCCGTTCCGTGGTCAAAAGAGCCCTCCGTCCTGCGGCGCAAACCAGACGGAAAAGCCCATGTAAGGATATTTTTCTCCGTCACCTGCTTTCGCGCACGCGCACAGAAAAAAAGGGCTGTCTATAAAGAACAGCTCTCTCGAATGTTCTCAGACAGGAACACTGCGGAAACTCATGCAGAGACGAGTTTGACATTGGGTTTTAATAAAGGTACGTTTATATCGTTTTTATTAAACCAAAAGGTTATGGAAAATCATGCCAAAGGTTGATAAGCCCAGATTTCGAAGTTTATTTCTTCATTTTGTGTACGGACAAGCTGCAATAGGATTTATAATGCGTGTGTATATTTATTAAAAAAAAAGGGTTAAAAAGACTATATATATAGATATATATATATCTATATATATAGATATATAGATATATATATATATAGATATATAGGCAAAAAAGATAAAGAAAGCGTCAATGAACAGGCTGGGCTGCTACAATAGGATTTTTTTCTGCAAATTCCGCGAGGAGATTGGGTTGATTGGCCCTTACAGGCCTATAGGCTATGCATATGCGCGTGTATATATACTATATACACACATATATATACTATAATATATATTATATATATATATATATATATATATATATATAGTATAATAGATATATATATACACGGCATATATATATTATAAAGTGTTAAAAGACCAAATCTAGGCGAAAGAGGATACGTAAAGCGTCAATCCATTACATTTATTGACTTACACGACGTTTTTTTTTCTTCGAACACGTGGCGTGACGTGTTTTTTTGTGTTAGGCTATATCTTCTCAATTGATCACGCGATGAAAAGCTAAAAAAGAAACAAAATTAATCGTGAACGACTTTGAAAGCTATTATCTACTGATGGTTGACATTGACACATTACCTCACATCTGCCAGCCCTAATGCGTTTTATAGGTTGTTATGAATAGGCTGTGTGTGCGTGTGTGTGCGTGTGTGTGTGTGTGTGTGTGCGTGAATTGAGCTTGCGTTGTGTAAACTGGCCTGAACATGGTGAATGCTGTGTGATGTGTTACTGTGTGTTTGTTTGTTGTTTTTTTTTGGTTTGCTTTTTTTTTCAAATGTATTCATTTATGAATTTAACGTTATTTTCTTTTCTGGCAGAGCGGAAAAGGTTGCACCTTGAGGTGATGTCGGCTCCCGCAAGTCTCCAATTCCCCTCCCCCACGCCAGACCCCAGATACCACGGACACAGACTTCATCACCGTTGCCTCAGGGAACACGGAAGCTCTCCTGAGTGAGGTCGGCAATCACAGAGACTTTGGGGAATTCCTACATGCCGATTTCCACCTCCCCATACACTGCACCAGCCCAGACAATCCCCGTTGCCTCAGGTATGAGTTTGAGGGTTAGGGTTAGGGTTAGGGGTTAGGGTTAGGGTTAGGTTTGAGGGTTAGGGTACCACCGCTAAGCGGCGGCACCAAGTAGCACGGGCCTAGGACCGTAGGGGAAACAAGGAAACCCCCACCCCACGAACCAACACACAAAAGAAAGGCCCAATGGCCACAAGGAACAGTTTTTTTTAATGTGTAGATCAAGACATGCTTTTAAATATCACAAGCACACAGAGCGAGGGGGTTTGGTGAAAAACCGTGGGTCCCGAGCAAGAGGTTCCGAACTGCGGGGCAAGGGGGGATAGGCTAAGGTTAGGGAAGGAAGGGCTAAGGTTGGGGTAGGGGAGGAGGGTGGGGTTAGGGGCAGAGGGAGGAGGTTAGGGTAAGGAGAGGAGGAGGGCTAGGTAAGGGTAGGGGGAGGAGGTTGGGGTTTAGGGCAGACAGGGGGAGGGGGTATAGGGTGGGGGAGAGGAGGGTTGGGGTTAGGGTTAGGGTTAGGGTTTTAGGGTTAGGGTTAGGGTTAGTGTCAAAATTAAGAGGCCGGCGCCGCCGAAGCGCTGACGGCGAGTGCACGGCCCATCATCAAACTAAACCCGAGATCCCCGACCCACACCCACATTCAATCCCCCCGTTGCAGGGAACCAAGCCTGGCGATCCAAATCGCCTCCGCTCTGCGGCCGCTGGGACCACAGACCAGACGGGGTGGCCTCGAGAACAGTAGCCTTGTAGGGCAGGCCAGCCATGCAGCACGAAGTGGTTCACCAAAGGGAGGTGAGTGGCTTTTCTTGCTTCTAACATTGTATCTATGTTGTGTGAATCTGGTCAGAGAGTGTTACCGTGCTCTCGCCTACGTACTGCATATCGCAGGTAAGACAACGTATCAGAATAAACGCAGTTGCGGGTGGCCGGGCCAGAATGATTTGCGTGGCGAAGAATCGTCGCGTGTGCTGTGGGTGTGAAACCCGGGACGGAAGAGGTAAAAGGATAAAGGGTTAAGGGTTAGGGTTAGGTTAGGTAGCGGTTAGGGTTAGGGTTAGGGTTAGGGTTAGGGTTAGGGTTAGGGTTAGGGTTAGGTGTGAGGGGTAGGGTGCCACCGACAAAGGCGGTGGCACCAGAAGCACGGGCCTAGGTCTGGAGGGAAAACAGGCCACCCTCAACCCCAAGAACAAAACACACACCCGAGAGAACTACAAATCCATCCCAACGTAACGCAGAACAGAGGGGGTTCAGTGTGGGGTTGTGGGCCTAGGGCAAGGAGATAAGGGGGCAGGGCTAAGGTTCGGACAGGAGGGGCAGAGTTATGGTTAGGGCAGGGGGAGGGGGGGGGTTTTTTTTAGGTTAGGGTAAGGGGAGGAGGGGTTACGGTTAGAGTGGGGGGAGTAGGAGGGTTAGGGTTAGGGTGGGGGGAGGAGGGTTAGGGTTAGGGCAAAAGGGGGAGGGGTTAAGGTTAGGATAGGGGGAGGAAGGGTTAAGGTTAGGGTTGGAGGAGAAGGGGTTAAGGTTAGGGTAAGGGGAAGAGGGTTTAAGGTTAGGGTAGGTGGGGTTAAGGTTAGGGTGGGGGGGGGGGGGTTGGGGTTAGGGGGTTGGGGGGGGGGGAAGGAGGGTTAGGGTTAGGGCATAAGGGGGAGGGGTTAAGGGGGTTAGGGTTAGGGGGGAGGGAGGGGGGGTAAGAGGGTTAGGGTTAGGGGGGAGGGGGGAGGGGCTAAGGTTAGGGTAGGGGGAGGAGGGTTGGGGTTAGGGCAGAAGGGGGAGGGGGGTTAAGGTACCTGCACCAACACCCCTCTCGTTCAAGCCAAAGGGACTCAAGGTACCCAGTTGAGCGATCCACACCCTCTCAGCCCTCCTTCTCTGTGCGACCGACCACCTCGGGTTAGATTCCAGAACTGTGGCCACAAGGTTATGCCAGCCATGCTGTAGGAAATGGTTAACAAGGGGGGTACGGGGCAACCCAGCAGTACAAATATTGTACCTATGCTGGGTGAACCGAGTCAGTACTGTGTTACCCGTTTCACCCACATATTGCGACCCACAGCTCTCACACCAGATAAGGTACACACAGTTGCTGGACCTGACTGAGACACCCTTCTGCGTGGGGAAGACATTGTTGTTTTGTTTGTTTCTCACACAGGAACGGGTGCGGAAGAAGGAGCCCATTCCTGGTGGTCTGGGGGCCCCGAGCGGTGGGAGTTTGGCCTTAACAAGGATGTCCTGCAGGTTATTGTTTTTTCTAAAAGCTGCTATAACTCGGTATTCCCTCAACAGGTTGTTTTGTGACAGGAAATTTTGGAAGTTGGCTTTGATGGACCGAACTAATTTAATCGCCGTGGGAGAATAGGTTGTAACAAACGGGAGCAGGGACTCAACCGTTATGGGTTTTGCATTGTTAAAGGTCTTAAGGACCTTGCGTAAAAAAGAGCGGCAGTACCCTCTGGTGGACAGAGCCGAGAACAAGACCTTCGTGGCGTTTAAAAAATCTGCTTGCCTAGTGCATATGCGTTGGAAACGGAGCAGCTGCGACTTAACCAGGCCCGCGTACGTGTGCCTGGGATGGAAACTGGTTTTGTAGAGGAGGGCGTGGGTATCGGTGTCCTTAAAGAAGACCCTAATGTTCCAACTTAAGGGACCTACTGAAAATCGTGGCCCTTTAAAGGTGCACGTGTCCAAAAAGTCCACTGAGGAGTCCGCTGAAAGAGTAGACTTGATTTTGATTGAGGGGTTATGATCATTAAGGAACGCACAGAAGATGACGAAATCCTCCCTCGAGTAAGGCCAGACGCCCCAAATTGTGTCGTCGAGATACCGGAAATAATGTAGAGGTTTTTTTTCTCACAGGCCCGACAAAGCTGGAAGTCTCCCATTGGGCCATGAAAATATCCGCGTACGCCGGGGGCAAACTTTCTTGCCCCATCGCCGTCGCCGTGTCTTGATTAAGAAATAATTACTGTACTGATCGAATTTCAAAGTCGTTCCTGGTTAAATTTATGATGTAGCAAATTGAAGGAGTCTCTTGTCCGGGCGCTGGCTTACTGTACGGATAACTCACGGAACAATGTGTTTTTGACGGCCTGTGAATGCCCTCCGGGGGCGATGTCAAGTATATTGGTATAAAGACTGTGCTAAGTCGACGTCCATAGGTTGAAAAAGAAAAGAGTTCGAAAAGGGATGTTAAGATTGCCTGATTTATAGCCATGAAATCGTATGTATCCTTATGTAAACTAGCATGATCTAACAGATGAGGGGATTGAGGTTAAAAGTCTATGTACTCGGCTGTAAAGTAGACTGTCTCACTACCTACATTCCGCAATCTGAGACAACTTAGGTACGACCGGGAGTAAGCATTTCAAAGGGTCGTAGCTCCACTTGGAGGGATCCTATGGATTTTTCAGGCAACTATAAAACAGCCTGGGCCTAGGCTCCCCCTGCCCCAGCAAAGGCATTTGACAGTGCTGTTTATAGTTTGTGATAAATTCTTATCTAGTTACCAACAGACACACAAGCGATACGCTTCTCGACCAGTCTGTACCTAAGGGGGACCGGATCCCTGTAGATGTGTCTTTCGGAGCCTGGAGTAATTAATTGGTGTCCCTTTAATGGTGCCTGTCGTCGCCATCCCACACGTTACTTGCTCCCTGTCATATAGTAGACAGTAGCACTCCCTCTGCTGCGGTTTGATAACAA
>OLKM01007828.1:0-10692 GCA_900291075.1 Melanogrammus aeglefinus | reverse complement strand
GAGAGAGCGAGAGAGAGAGGAGAGAGAAGAGAGAGAGACAGAGAGAGTGTGGAGACACCAGAGAGAGAGAGTGAGAAGAGAGAGAGAGAGAGAGTGAGAGGAGAGAGAGAGAGAGAGAGAGAGAGAGGAGAGAGAGAGAAGAGAGAGAGACGAGAGAGAGGAGAGAGAGAGAGGAGAGAGGAGAGAGAGATGAGAGAGAGAGAGAGAGAGACGAGAGAGAGACGAGTGAGTAGAGAGAGCGGAGAGCAAAAGGAGAATCAAGAAAAACAAAGTACACGCATTAAAAATAAAAGAGGAGAGCTCAAAGTGGTTTGTGGGTCAAAATCATTCGTTCTCCAGTCCGAGCGGAGGGCGGTTATCAAGCTTAAATAACGATCAATACAATCACCACGAGAAGTCCACAAGAGAGGGTGGTGCACCACTAACACACTTCTCTCTTCCCTCTGTCTTCATTTCCTTGCCTGCTCCGGCGTCCATTCCCTGGGCATATCTTCAACCCACAGTCTGCCAGACAGGAATAAACCTACGGAGGCAGAGGGCTTACAGGCACAACCTGGTCGCACCAAGAGACCGCAGGCCGTTAAAAAAGGCTTTTTTTAATCCCGGCCCCCCTGAGGAACGTGAGTGAAAACAGCCGAGAACCACCGGGGGAGTTCAAACAGCGTGACGACGGCAGAGCCCCCCGATACACACTGAAACCTTTTGCTCAGCTGATGGCTGAACGACAGGGTCGCGTGTATCACAGCTCGGAACCCCGACCAGATAAAGACTAGAGATTGCTGCGGGGAAGGCTGCCTCTGGCCAACGCTGGTGGGCCGAGATTGCGTCGGGCAGCTCAAAGTGTGTGGTCAGTGCGGATTATGTCGGGAATGACGGCAGGCCGTGGGTTGCCTGTGCAGAAGGGCAAAACGTTGGGAAGATAGTCTGTGAGATGGTGCTGTGTGATTGGGATGGGATCCACACACCGGAGTCGTTTAAGTGTTGGATGGACAGGAAGCGGACTGGTACGGACGAGAGCGGCGGTTATGCGTCGAGCGGGTTTGGACTTGATCCCAGCCTAATGGACGTTACAGTTTTTTCCTATCGTTTTCGGTCATGTACCCATACTATGGTCACTTTTCCCTATCATTCAACACAGTGGGCTTTAGAGACCCACACCTCTGCATATCTGTTAAACTTTGGTGCAAAATGCACTACAACAACCACACCACAAACAATGCTGCCATAACTTAACACATGTTTCCTCTCAGAACACTATGACCTAAAAAACACTAACATATTGAAGCTATTCATGCCAATTTGCATATATACAAATGTTTGCTGTGTCCTCCAGTTTGGCCATAGATTTCTGTAGTGTTGCATTGAAAAAGAGAAAAACACAGACAAACACTTCTTTGGACTACAGTAATTAAAGTTTGTTAATATTACGTATGACAATCCAAGCCAAAGTATTCTGCTGACAGTGTTCATATGTCGGTTTTACCTCCACACCAAAGAAATGTCACATTGGAGTGTGGTAAATGTACTGTAATTGTAAATACAGTAAATACAAGTAAGTGTTATTTATGAGAAACTGAGAATACAATTCTTTCAGTTTTTGTAATGCCGCAAATTACATACAGTACAGTACGTAAGATATATGATTCCAGAAACAATCACAAAACAAAGTGTTTTTCCCTGTGTGCTTTTACTTTTTGGAGATCTTCCTCTCTCCCTCTTCCTCTACCTCTTCCTCTTCCTCTTCCTCCTACTCCACCTTCACCTCCACCTCCACCTCCACCTTCACCTCCACCTTCACCTTCACCTCCACCTCCTCCTCTTCCTCTTCCTCCTACTCCACCTCCACCTCCACCTCTTCCTCTTCCTCTTCCTCTTCCTCCACCTTCACCTTCACCTTCACCTTCACCTCCACCTTCACCTCCACCTCTTCCTCTTCCTCTTCCTCTTCCTCCTACTCCACCTTCACCTCCACCTCCACCTCTGCCTCTGCCTCTTGCTCTTGCTGCATCCATTTTCCTATACCAACTACGTAAAGAAGTCCAAAGCAAATGCCAAAGAAGGCCCTTTTTCAACGAGGCACAAATTACATGTAAGACACCTGAGTAGGTCTTTAGCTGAGTAGGTCTTTAGCTGAAATGACCACCAGGTGTTTTGCATTGCAAAACTTATCCTCTGTGTTTTGTACAGATCATTGTATGTAGTGTTGCTTTTACGTAAAAAAAGTAATTCCATGCCAATTCACCAAGAACTATGGGTGCACAGGGGGAAAAAAATCTAAATTACTGGTAAATAAAAAATAATTAACTTATAACTAAATATTTTTTTCTTATTCAAACATGTAACTTCATTTGTCTTGTCCAAGATTGCAGCATCTTTCCATCTACAGTTGATCTAAATTACTGTTTTGAACAGAGAAGTTCACTGTTTTGAACAGCAAGAGTATCCTAAACATTTGTTAAAATATGCTGTAAGTTCCACAGCGTTTTGGCCGGTAGTTGACATTGACTGGGGCAGGTTATCCATGAAATTTGGAAGAAGGCGTCATTGCCAGCATTTGTATCTTAGCATAGGGGCAAGTAACCACAGTTTGGTTCACATGGTCTACTGGTATGCTCACTGTGTGAAGTGTTTAGGGAATGTGAACATGGTTTAGGTAAATTGCCTAAAACGATAGGAAAAAACTGTAACACACACACCAGACTGTGGTTAAAGAGACTATGAAACCAAGGTGATGTGTCTGATGAGGTTACGCGAGGCGGGAAGACGGGCTGTTCATGGACTAGTCACGTGACTAGGAAATGTAAAGAGAGACCAACGCGTGGCGGGAAGTAGAGAGACAGGGAAAAAAATAAAGCAAACCGATGAGGGAGCCATTTGTATTAAACACAGGGTGTTCAAATGTCGCGTCAACTAGTGAAAAACACTCCCAGTGTCCCGGCTCTGGCGGGAAAATGAAAAAGGCTAATAAGGCTTCATCTCTTTTAGATGACACAGCCTCTTTAATGTTGGACAGCGGGAACCATCTCTTTCTCAAAGGGAAATGGTTTGTCGCTGGGAAAGGGTTTAATTAAAGGACCACTCTTTCTGTCCAGCCTATCCAAAGACAAGATGTGATTATGGCCACGTTGGAGCTGTGTGATGTGGTGATGATGCTGTGATGCTGTGATGCTGTGATGTTGTGATGCTGTGATGTTGTGATTATGTGATTATGTGATTATGTGATGCTGTGATGCTGTGATGCTGTGATGCTGTGATGTGATGCTGTGATGTTGTGATGCTGTGATGCTGTGATGCTGTGATGTTGTGATGCTGTGATGCTGTGCTGTGATGCTGTGATGCTGTGATGTGATGCTGTGATGTTGTGATGCTGTGATGCTGTTATGCTGTGATGATGTGATGCTGTGATGCTGTGATGTTGTGATGCTGTGATGTTGTGATGATGTGATGTGATGCTGTGATGCTGTGATGCTGTGCTGTGATGCTGTGATGCTGTGATGTGATGCTGTGATGTTGTGATGCTGTGATGCTGTTATGCTGTGATGCTGTGATGCTGTGATGCTGTGATGTGATGCTGTGATGCTGTGATGTGATGCTGTGATGTTGTGATGCTGTGATGCTGTGATGCTGTGGAATGTGTTGATTTCTCAACTCTTAGTCAAAGGCTCAGAGTGGATTCCCGGGGGGATGAAGGAAACCGGTGATTATGCCTTTTTCCGACCCTGATTACATGAAATGACAGAAACGGTAAGCCCTGTTGGCGGAGGGGTGGTCCTGGTGCAGGCTGCCATGTTGCGTATGGTGCATAATGACCAGGTGAGGAAACCCACCATTCGATTCCACAGATTTGATTCCAGTGCATTACCTCGGAAAAAAGCACAAATCTAAATTGTAAATTGTTAAGATCGGACGAGAATGCGAGATGGAGTGGAACGTCATCACGAAAACACAACCCCTGATGGCCTGTACCCTTGTGATACCACGATATCACTGCGTCCGGGTTATACAACTGGTACTGCCCGGGGATTCTGCTCAGGGATCCACTCATCCCTTCTTCGAGGGTAAAACGGTGTGTTTTGAAGGCGGAGATATGCATCCACCCCTCGGAGGGGAAGACGTTCCCGAAGACGGGAACGTGAGTGAGGAGAGGAGGGTCTCATTATGGAGCGCGCTCCTTGGAGGAGGCAGGGTCCCTCTCAGGGAGGAGGTTTACTTGATGAGGTACTTGTGGGACGGCAGATGGCGGGCCTCCAGATGGGAAGTCTGACGGGAGGTTAACCATAAGGTACAGGCGAGTGGCAGCGCCGCTTTAACCCCAATTACACGCACAACCGCACAGGACGCACGCGCACGCACGCACGCACACGCACACATACACACACGCTCATAAACGCCTTTAAGGTAGTATGCTCACACAGATACATATTTAAATCTGAAACACATATATAAACACACACACATAATCATAAACACACACAAAAACACAAACACACACACACACACAAACACACAAACACACACACATAAACTCCCTTAAGATAGCATGCTCACACAGATACATATATTGTATCATACACACACAGACGCACACGAACACACACACACACACACACACGCATGCATGCACACACACACATACACACGTATGCACATATGCACGCACGCATGCACACATAAACACACACACACACAGACACACACCCATAAAGTCCCTTAAGATAGGATACTCAAACAGATTCATACATTTTATCATACACACACACACACACACACATATGAAAACACACACACACACACACGCACACACACACGCACCCACACACAAACACATACACACGCATGCACACGCACACACACACACACACACACACCCCACCCATAAACTCCCTTCAGATGGTACACTCGCACAGATACATACATTGTATGGAAAACCACACAAACACACACACACACACACACACACACACACACACACACACACACACACACACACACACACACACACACACACACACACACACACATACACACGCATGCACACGCACACACACACCCACCCATAAACTCCCTTCAGATGGTACACTCGCACAGATACATACATTGTATGGAAAACCACACAAACACACACACAACACACACACACACACACACACACACACACACACACACACACACACACACACACACACACACACACACACACACACACACAGACACACAGAGGCGGAGGAAGAGGTCCTATTGGCTGGCAGCTGTGCTGAGCTCTGCTGTGCGGCGCTGTGCAGCCCATGCATCATGCGTGGCCGGGCCGCTCCACGGTGCCGCGCCGAGTCCAGCCCTAACACATGTTGGGCTGACTGCCCCATCCATCAGCGCTGGAAGTGGACAGAGACAGGGCCACCGCCCGGCGCTCGTGCGGCCGCGCGAGAGGATTAACTCCTTTAGTTACCGCCGGCTGCTAGCTAGCGCCTCCTCGTAAGATTCAGAGAGGATCCGCGCCGGAGGGTGCGAATTATCGCCTATTTCTGGTTCTTCCATGGCAGGTTCTTAAAAAATAAATACCTCTAAGTAATACTCAATAGGCAATCACGTGAGGAACTCAATCTAAATAGAGGAGATAGCAGCCGTTTATTTTTAAATCCGAGGGACAATGTTCCTTTATCGCGTTTCATCCCGTGTGCTGAGCTTCGGAGGGATTTCAGGCGCTGTGACGCTCTGTGTGTGTATGACGGTATGCTGTCCTGCGCGAAATGACTACGCAGCGCTACGACGACATGATTATCTGTGTCCCGAAAACAAATCGTGTTTTAATAAGGGATAGGGCCGCACCACGTTGATCTGCATGGGGAGAGAAGTGTCCTCCCAAACCCCCCCCCCACCACACACACACACACACACACACACCCCCCAAGGGAACCCACATGGGCCGGTGGAATCGACATACACCAACACAAAAGGCCCAGGAGCTCAATCCTAGCTGTCACTCAGCGAGACGGCTCAGCGATGGGGCCAACCGAGACCTAACCCCACAAGCTATAGTTCCTGTGCTCCGGCTGTTGGTTTGCTGACTTATAGTTGGTTCATTCTGAGATCTGTAGGGCCTATCTATATATCCTTTGTGCAGTACATGCGTATGGCACTGTTGTCTGGAACAGGGACACCGAATAACGGGGTACACACTGTATTGTAAGGCGAGACTATGACAGACGTAAGCTGTGAGGTATCGTACATGTTGTGCATCTATCGAAATTGAGTTAACATGAATGGAGAGACCTTAAATAGATTACTATGTCTTTTCAGATGTTAACAATTTGAAGAATGTGGAGGAGCAGCAGTAGATTTGTAGGTGGGGTAATGTGGAACGAGGGTTTGTAGAAAGGTTTTTGCCTTTCTACCACACATATAATACCGCCTTCAGAAAAGTTCTCAATAAATCACACAATGAAAAACCAACAGCCCTTTACCGCGACATATACCCTGTCAACAAACTTTAAGCGTACAATCCCATATTTGGGACCAAAACGTAATAAACACCACAAACTACTTCAAAATGAATTAAAAACAGGACGAGGAGCGCTAGGCTAATTATGCATGATACCAAAGCCAAATAAATAAATGAATAAATGATCATCAAACACAAACAGAACACAACTTGGCAAGAGCCCAATCTTTTTCGAGTTAATTGACTAAAAACACATTTTAATAAATAATAAGAACCATAACAAATTTTAGTAAAAACAATACTAACAATACAATAGACTGCGGCCAGTAGCCGCGAGCCGTCCACACATAAACGTGCGCGTGGCGCGCGGGGCGCGCGCCACGCGCACGTTTGCGGGCGTGCGTACCTCCTCGGAGCAGCAGCCGCAGCCGGCCGCGCTCCAGCTCCAGCGTCAGGCTGTGGTCGCCGGGGCCCAGGGCCTGCAGCAGGGTCCCGGAGCTGCGCAGGGTCTTGAACTTCAGGGAGACGCTGTCCTGGGCCTCGGCTTCAGCCCGGGGGCCAGCGCGAAGCGAGCGAGCCACGGCCTGGCGCCGTTGAAGCCGTAACCACCAGGTCGGACCCTGGAAGGACACGACGGGGGGGGTTGGTTAACGACCTCGACCTGGTGGGGTTAACTGATTTGGGGGGGGGGCCGGTTAACGACCTCAACCTGGTGGCGGTTCGCTACCAGTGGTGCGCCCCGAGACGGGAACAGGTGCGCCGCCACATGTAGCGTTGATTTATTGCATAATCCGACTCTAATTAGTGTTATTTATGATTCGTAATATGGATTAACTGTTCCACTGTAAATAGTTTTGTTTTTTTTCCGTTTTAATGCATTTTGGATACAGCTGTATTTTTTTTAGGTGTGAAATATTGGGGGAAGGATAAATATCCTAATTATATCCTGGTAGTAATGTGTGTGACATTTATCATAAGCATGCCCTTTTAGGTTAGTGGGTGTGCCTTTCATTCCTGCCTGGGACCGTGGGTGTGCCTCTGCCCCAGAAAGGACGGGAACCCCTGATTTAAATAGTGAACGTGCCTATCTCAAGGTGCCGTACTTAACATTCACGGCTGTAATTTTAGCGCGATTTGTTACACATGCCGTATCCATCTGTCAGCTAATAGAGAGTAAAATGCTGGGAGAATATCTGTTTTCAAGTTGACAGCGCCTGCCTCTGCATTAGACCGTTCGCGATGGTCTTTTTGAGACTGCTCCCGACTCATTTTCGAACACTCAGGGAAGAGCGCATCTCTTCCCTGATTGGTCCAGGGAATCCATCTTGCCTGCTTGAATGCAACAGTTCTCAATGGCGGGGACGCTTACCACCACACAAGGGAGAGAGATAGCAGAAAAAGGGGCCATTTTACTCTTGTATGTCTCTCTCTATGCTCTGGAATCGTTTAAATCACAACCAAACTTTTACTCAACTGTGAAAAGATGACTTTACACTAGGCTGTATGGTCACACTTCTGGTGACTCTGGCATACAAATTGTCTGGCAAACATTAATTCATTCCGAGCGTACTTTTCCATTGTCTTTGATTCGGCTCATTAAGAAATGTAGGGGACTGCCCTTGAGTAATTGCCTCATTGAAAATCTCCTGGCTGTTACCACAACACTTATAAGATATTCACAGACAACATGGAAAATACACCCAATGGCAGCAGCGTGTGCATCCCCAGAGGTCAGAGCGACCCAGAGGAAGAGACATGCAGTTCTGTGTAAGCGGTATGAGCTCTTCATTAAGCTGTTAGCAGCCGTCTGCATCTGCATCTGCTCAACCCATTTAATAATTTAAGCATGTCTCGCCCTAGTCTGGGGTTTTCGTGCTAATCTCTTATCGCTCCCTAATATATTCTTAACTAACCGAGATAAAGAGAAGGCAACGTCACCACTGATAAATGGTTAGGTGCCATTAACCCTCTTTGAGACTGAAATAGTATTCACGGTTCAATCATGCTCCTGTGCTTGAAAAATCCCCCAAATGGCTGCACACACGACCTCCAAGCCCTCCATTTGAGTCAGACTTTGACACAGATCAAACCTTTTCTTATTAGAATACTGGCCAACATTTATGTTTTTCATCCACGGCTACAGAATCAACAGAGGCTTGTGTTTGGTAGTCCCAGCAGCCATCATTCAGTGCTTAAAGTTCCTTCGTGTTCAGAAGAGCAGTTGCACTCATTCCGCGGCCCAATTTCCTGTCCTGCCGTCAAAACAGACATTCTTTGAATTGAATAGGCTTTTAATGAGCCAGTCAAAGCTTTGCCTCAAACACACGACATTACAATACAACACACACAACACACACACACACACACCACATCACAGCCAACACACACACACACACACACACACACACACACACCACACACAACCCACGCACGCACACACACACACACACACACACACACACACACACATGCACACACACACACACACACACACACACACACACACACACACACACAACACACACTACGCACACACACACACACACACACACACGCACGCGCGACGCACGCACACACACACGCACGCACGCACACACACACACACACACTCACAAGTGTGATTGCACAATACACACAACCACAGTTAATGCACTCAACACACACACATACACATGGACACACATATACAGACATACCTAGTTAATAGTTTCCCAACATCACTGACACAAAACTGTCCTGCCCTCCAAGTTTCTAGCTGCTTAACTTATTAATAATTGTACAGTCTGTACATCTTTTAATTACACTATAAGAAAACGTGTAGAACAGATTGTTTTAAAAAGTCTGGCACAAATATTATCAAGCAATTATCAGTAATTAGAGCATTAAGTAGCTCCAGGATAACCAAAGATGAATAACTGAGACGGTTCCCTCAAGTGAATAAACAATCTGTAATAATAACTATGTTGATTTGGCTCTGGGGGAATATACCTTGAACTTTTAAACATTTGTTTTTGAATTGTTATTTGTTTTTGTTTTTGTTTATGTGTCATTTCTGTCACCGCAGCCATCACTATTGTTCAAACTTAAATTCTCTAATCTTCTGCGCCCGAAACCAAATTGGTTTACGGAGAAAAAAGAACCACAACTAAAGCCTGATTTAATTGAGGTGTGGGCTGAATCATTCTGTAACCGTCGTTGTTGGGAAAATACAGTGATGTATATATATAGTATGAGAGTTGAAGTGCCATCCATTTAATTGTATGACCATTACCATAGCAACCACATGGTGGGTAACCGACGATAAAAACTGATTTTTTGAAAATCATGTTGCTAGGAGAGGCCTCTCTGCTGAGTTACATCCCCTGGCTAATCCTGACAAGAACAGGCCTGAGTGGTGAAATTTATTGCATCTATTTAAAGTGATTGCCAGCAGAAATCCCTAATTTACACCTGATTATGGGGTTTTCCAGGTGTGTATTAAGCCTCAGAAAATGATGTTCCACCAAATCCACTTCAATCTCGACTAATTGCCTGATTGCATCGATTTCCTTCTGTTCCTTCAAGGCGACGTGATGGGCGGAGTCTATTCTCCCTCCTGGCAAGGTAGCGAAGCGTGTGACCCATTACCGCGCGCCCACGTGGCCAAGGCAGCGACCAATTACCGCCGGCTCCCATTGCAGCTGAGTGGAGCTATGGAGTATCGGATTTAGATGAAGCACAAACTACCCAAAACAGCGAGGAGAGGGGCTGGGGAATCAGAACCCAACACTACGATCCTGAGGTTTATAAGCTGACTTTGAGAATGCATGTTTCCATATCCATTCTGCACAAGATATTTGGTAGGTATGTGGCGGGTACATCCTTCTTGGATATGTTATGGTTTGTTTACTTTTTCTGTTCCTGTTGTCTGTAACTTAAAACCTGTGTGCACTCACACGCCAGCAAACCACACCAAATCACCAGCCAAACCGCAGTAGAGTCCAACACAGAGTGTGCTCCTAACATTTTACATTTCATAATATCTTGTTTTATTTGTTTTGTATTATCAATGTTGGAAAAGGTGCCGTGAGATTGCGAATTAAAAGCAGTGGTTGTTTGTTTTCTTGTGTGACAGTTGATTTGAGAAAAAAACGATTTAAGTGTTACTTAGCGCTTTGAAAACAGAAGACAGAGGAAGGGACTGGTGGGAATAGCGTAGGCTGTGCTACACGTTTTCTGTGAGAGAGAGAGAGAGAGAGAGAGCAGAGAAGAGA
>OLKM01007827.1:0-10695 GCA_900291075.1 Melanogrammus aeglefinus | reverse complement strand
CCACACACACACCACACACCACACACACAGCAGCACACACACACACATCACTCACACACACACACAACACATTAACACGCTAGTCCTAATCATACTATATGATAATAGAAACAAGCTTTAGAACAGCTTCAGATTGCTGGCCTATCTTTCGATTCACACAGTATTGAAATTTTCAATGTGCGACTACTCATGCCAAGCCTACTGCTGAGCATGGTGAACTATCGCATGAGGTAAATCATGGCAAACAGGATATCACGCAACAACATTAATCATAATATATGAATCAGTTATAAAACTGGCACAAATAGTTGGACTCTATATAATCTATAATTTAGTTTTCAACGCCAAATTGACCCAGACCTGTTCAGATGGAAGAAGTACCTAAATGAGGCACCATTGTATTTAAATCAACTGTTCACATGCCAAATCTGTTAAAATGTTTTGATTTGATGTATTCTCCTGGAAAAACCACTAAGAATAACTTGTGATAAGTATATGATATTAATATATGTTTCTATTAAAAACATAAGTTTGTATAAATTACCAACCATGAGAATGACAGATTCGAATAGTGTTATGATTGTTTATTGCTAATTGAGAAAATATAGTCTTAATAGCCTCCTTCAAACGTTCTAAAAATTACTCACGTCTATAGGCATTGTGGTTTGTTACAAGGAAAAATATACACTGGAAATACATATAGATACAAATCTAAGCAGCTAAAAACGATAACAAAAATTACAATTTTGTACCCAAGCAATAAGGTTCCTTTCTGTTCAGTAATAGGTCTAGCTCTATTATCGTCATGCATTTGTTATATAGTTATATCACACTGCTTCTTGTGTATGAGGCTGCATGTGTTGCCTTTCCTCATGTTTCCCTTCCTATCCTTCCTTTTTCCGCACAACGAGTGGTCTTTGCGGCCAGAAGCAGATGGTTGTTATAAAAGAATCGACACCTGTGGCAGCTTGCCGCACGGGTCACACAGCAGGGAATTGGGTCAGGCAGCCTTGGAAACCTAATGGCTGCACCTTGGAACAGTCGGTGAGCTTAGCCAATCTTTAGAGGAGGGCGGCCCCTGCGTAGTGGGCGCCCTGGGCCACTGTAAAGGAACACAACAGAAGTGCAAAGGTTTGCGGATGTGTTGTGTCGGTGGTGGTACATACTTGTAGTTCAAAGACTGAGAGGGGCTGGTGAGAGTACATCATCTTATTTGAGATTCCCACTCTCCTATCATGGTTGTATATATTCCATAACTGTTGTGCAGATTGATCCCCCACACTAGCAAGGTCGTTATGGCCAGTATGGCTGCCTTGATGTACCAAGAAGGACAATGTAATATACAAAAATCCCAATTCAGCCAATCTGATAAGGCAGAAACCTATATCAAGATGGATAACCCAGACTAACCTCACATTTATGATCCAACTATGTTTCTTATTAATACAATGATGTGGTATATATTTTATTTGAGCGCTCTATGCCAATAACGGTTCATGGTTTCAATATCTGGACACTGCCTGTTATATTTCAACTTGAGAGCAAGCGCTGGAGAGAGATACTAAGGAAGGTCTGGAACGAAAGACGAAGAGCGCAATAATTGAGACAGAATTTCACCTTACCGTCTCATAGACTCTTTGCCGCTCGTGCATTCTTCGTGCAAACAGTGGCCTCTGTTTGCCTTGGATGAAGAACTCTGTTATGGCACAAAACACACAAAAACAAGGCATCTTTATAGTGTCCATTAGAGTTAGATCATCAATTTACTTCAGAAGAACCAACTGACGAGGCTGATATCACAGGAGTTATTTGAATAGGAAAGATAAAGGTTGTTGTTGTAGTGTGTGTGTGCGTGTGCGTGTGCGTGTGTGTGCGTGTGTGTGTGTGTGTGTGTGTGTGTGTATGTGTGTGATAATCAGGTGTGACATGCGTTTTTCTGCAGCTGCCGATGTGTGTGACAGTGTAGGTTGTACCTCCAAATCGTAATGTGATGTCAGAAAGTGACAGACAGATACGAGATTGACGAATATGTGTGACAGTCGTATAGTGTTTTCCCAAATCGGTGAAGCTAGTGATAGATGGGTTCAGGAGGAAGGAAAAAGAGAGGGACTTGTACAACACGACACACTATTCACAGTCCAATGCGAAATGTGAATTTAGGATGCAAGGCATGTACGCATGGACTCTTCTACTATCCACTCAAAGACCATCATATCAGGCGAACTGGCATTAAGTTATCTGTGCTCATGTAGCGGCACTGAACTCATAGATCATATCATACTTCTTAATAGATTCTATGCCTCCTTGTCCACACTCTTTACAAGCCCTTTAAAAGACCGGACCCCATTCCTACATTTTTAACGGAATCACAATTGCTGTCCCTCCCTGTCTAGCAGAGGCCAACTGCTAACACTCACAACTTATTAATTTGTTTAGGAATCAAACTTCACCTGAAACCCACAGTCATAAATTAGCAGTCACACCCTCACTATAGTCCCAGCCATGAGAATATAGGGTGTTGCATATACTACCATCCGAAGTAATCTAAGAACTAATGTACTTCCTTGTTAAGTAGTGTCACTTGTACTAATGGCTCAGTCCCCCCCCCCACCCCTTCAAACTGTCATGAATACACCAGCAGACCATCCTTGATAACAGACGAACTCAAATCTGGTTTCGCTTGCTTACACTTCAGTGTTGTTTCGACCAACCATGTTGCTGAGGGAGGCAAACAGAAAATCTGTGCAACATTATTCAACAGTAAAAAAAAATATTCTTATAAACCCTTTAGACATAATTTAAATCTTCTAAGTTTCTCTCTATAACAAGGTGTGACTCTTGCTTTCTTCACGTTTTTTTTTCGGCCCAGGCTGTGGCGCCGCCAGCCCCAGAACTTCTGCTATTACACAGTACGAATGCTTGATCCGAGATAAATTCATCACAGACAGCATCACATCCCTGGCACCACTTGAAGAGCTCCCTTAGGACACAAACCTGAGATTTCACAGATTACTTTAAAAGTACACTAGACATGCCAAACTTTTATGAGGTATCTAGAGTGTGAACATTGATCTTCACATGCAGCCCTATTGGCAGATCCATGCAAGTCAAGGCTTATAACTTAAGACATCTGTGTATTCGCCTTCAGAGATCCCTAGGCTCTGGAACACCCTAACAGCGGGAATAAGACGTTAACCCCTAGCAATTGACTGGTTTGTTAAAAGAATGCGAGAATATCTGTTTTGAGTTGATTGTATCTGTATCTATAATTTTAGACTGCTCCTTGCTAATTTCTCCTCCCTTATTGATGAATCCATTTTGTTGGTCAATCACAGTTGTGTGAATGGAGCACTCCTCAAAGGTGGAGAAACAAAGGGAGGGAGCAGAGGGATTTCTCTTTTGATTGTTTAGGTTTAAAAGGTTAATCTTGCTTGTTTTTTTTTCAGAACTTTTACGTTTTATGTATAACACTTTTATATGGCTATTTTGAATGATGCATATATTTAAAGGAATAAAGAGAAGGTTTTTTTAATGCATAAATCGCTTTAAAGGCCCAATATGTAATTTTCTGCCACATTTAAGAAGAGTGACTATCTTCCCTGTCCCTCAGCATTACTTTCGAATATATTCCTCTGGTAACCAGCTCTGACAGATTCAGATCCTTTTGTTCAGTGTTCCATGCAGAGGCCGCAGCATATTTAAAGGCCTTTTTTCCCTAACTCATTTCTAGCCCTGGGTATCAGCATCTGTAACACATCTCTAGAGCGCAAATTATAATTATCTTTGTTTGCAGACATGTATACACATAAATAGGAGGGGAGCTCAGGGGACCAGTTCAATGAGACACTTATAAATAAAAAACAACCAGTGTGAGAGTCTGCGCACAGAGAGCGATAGATATTTGCAGTGGCATATAAGGTACAACGATGGACACGATTTCCACAGCCAGTTAAATACTGCAGAGCACAGTGGTAGACAGTATCCAATTTCTTGAGGTACGGTTCAGGTGCGTTCATAAGTAGCAGTTCACAGTTGGTCCATGGCGGCAGTATTTTAATTGCTATAACAACATCACTCCTGTTATGTTCTTTGGAAATATCTTCCTGGAAGTGTATGGCTGGTATTCTATTCTTGTTAAAAAAAATGTACAGTATATTTTATATTTCCATACTGCAATACATTCATATTTGCAATGAATGTTCTTACATGAAAAATGAAAACAATATATTAAAGTGCAGCTCGAGTGCGCAGGAATGAGGTTGTAGTTCGGCCCCTGTGAGGTCAAATACATTGCATTCAGATGTGTAGGAATAACCTCGTTTTGACATTTCAGATAAATATAGACCAGGGCCATACCACTATTTATTATTATTATTATTATTATTTATTACAGTAGAAAGTAGAAATTTAAAAGCTCTGCTATTCCAGTCTCTGATATAGTCCTTGTCAAAACAAATATCTTCACCTTCTGCTGGATGCTAATGGAGTGGAGTGTATAGCTTAGTGTTCATTTAAAACAACCAACACAACATACCCTTTATAAAACATCACATTTCATGTAGGACCAGTGATTTTTTTTCTGTCATGGAAAGGTCTTCAATTCCAGGCTCTAGAAAACAGTGGATAAGTTATACTTTAATAATTCAGTATTCCTGCTAGAAGTTGAGGTGGATTGTCCTCCTGTTTGGTAACTACATATATTTAGCATGTTCCAAAAACTGATAATACATTGATGGCAAAAATTAAGGCAAGGAATACTGACGAATAACGGACAACCCTTCATAACATGCCTCTTTGAAATTGCAGTGAGCCTCACTGTTTCCTAACATCAACCACAAACACAGAATATAGTCATGGTTTTATGATCTTAGTAAGCCTCTCACAATGTCTCCTAACACCGAACACGAACACAGAATATGGTTCTTGGTTTTATGACCTTAGTGAGAAAAAAACACTGCATTGCTAGGATAACTGTTAGTACTATTACTCGAATATAACGTAGCCCAATGGGTGCTTACCTGTCTAAGAGAGAACTATCTCTCTCCTCCTGTCAGATAATCTTCTTGGGTCCTTTGATTCACAGGTATGCTTCACATGCCCAGCCTCAGCAAGTCACACAGCAAACTGGTCTGAATAATCGTGAACCAAATCGAGTAGGGGTGCAACGGATCACAAAACTCACGGTTCGAGATCGTGTCACGGTTTTTTTGAGGTCACGGGGTCGGATCATTTTGGCGGATCAAACAACAACAATAAAGATAACAATATGTGACTTTAAATAAAATCTTTCAAATGTGTGTAAAAACAAAAATAAAGTTGAAAAATTAGGTAATAATCCTGCTTCCTTTAAGCATAGGATATTTCAAAAAACATGGATAGTGAATAATCCCTCACCCTGGATTTACAATTCAGGGTGTCTGCATTGCCTGGGGAGAGTTTAGAGTCTACACTCTCCCAAGGCAATGCAGACATCCTCATCTTCTTTTTTTCCATCAAGTATGGTAGCGAAATACAGTTTCTGTCTTGTTTTATTTGGCATTTTGTAAATCCATTGATTTCGGTTGGAAGACTCATTGCTCATCGCAAGCGAGGTTGGTTGTAGTCTTTTCGCTCGGCTCTACGATACTGTTGATACGAAGAACCGAGCGAAAAGACTACAACCAAACCTAAACATGTCCGGTTCCGGTTCCGGTTTCCGGTTCAATGGGATTTACGGAACGCCAAATAAAACACAACAGAAACTGTATTTCGCTACGATACTTGATGATGTTGTTAATACCGGAATTGTCCTTTAAACATGCGCTGATCACGTGCACGGCCAACTTTTATCAGCCGATCCGCGGATCACTTGCGTCCCGAACCGTGAGGGTTAATCCGTACGGATCACGGGAAATCTGTGAACCGTTGCACCACTAAAATCGAGTGAGCAATAGAATTAAAAAAAAAAACAGTTTAGTTAGCTATCTAGTTTGTCGACTTTCTTCCTCACGCTCTGTATTTCCCCGCATTTCTCGGATGCTAGGGGTTAAAGGGCAGATGGCGCCGTTAAAACTCAAAAAATTGCCAAAGACGTTACCCTTATAAAAAGGAAAGATTTCTTTCCTCTTTAGAAATGATTGGAAACATTTAGGATATTGTAAGTGCACAAGAAAAATAAATATATATATATATATACTGTAGGTCTAGGATGTTTTTGATATTTTGTAGCCTAAATCTCTAACCTTATTATACCTTTAAATGGCCACTATATGAACAGGATGTTATTTAACTAAGACATTAGACCTTCTAAAACCCTCTCCATTGCGTAGAACATACTGGGCTGATTTTGATTTTGTTTGGGAAAAACTCAGGAAGAGTTTCTTATGCATACCTTCCATATTTAAACTAATATTTAACCGCTCTAATATTTTGTCTTCTCTGGTGGCTGGATGCTATGAAAACGTTCTTTTTTTAAATTATTTGATGGGTTGTCTTCCCTTGCAGTGTAATGGGGAAACCCGGCACAATACTTTGATCCCATGGGTGGGGCTTGTGGTGTGGTAAGGGAATGGTTTAGGGATGCGCTGGGGCCAAAAGGGGGGCGTTTCTGAAATGTTTGTCCTGCTTTGCTGATAGGTGCATTGTGTCTGTGAATGTCCCTGGTTCTCTAGGACTCGGATTTACAATATTCATTGAACGTTGCTATTTATTATAAGTTGACATTTAATATACATAAATATGAACATGTATATATTAAGTAATATTTAAAACAAAAACAAAACAGCAACAACAGGAGCACCATCAGTAAGAAATAGCCTACATATAAAACGTTCTCTTAACAGCTGCATTACAAATATATAATAAAACAATAAACTGCAGGCTCCAAAAGATGACCGGAAAAATATTATTATTACTCAAATAAGGTTCAAAAGGAAGTCATCAAAACACAACTATTTTCACACTATTTTTACAGACAAACAGCTATATTTGGACAAAACAGTATACATTTGAACATAACCGAAGGAGTTATTTACTTCACTAATGATACAGACCTTGTCTTAAGTTAAGAAGAAGAGGGGTTCTCCAGTTTTCCAGGAGGACCCGGCCCCCATGGATGGAAACTATGCTAGGACTGTGAAACCTGAAGGAGGAGCAAAGAGTGCCAATCACAGCACTCTTTGCAGCAGTCACAGGATCTAAACACTAGAAACTAATAAAGGGCAAACAATATTAATGGTCTACAGTGACAACCGTCAACTATTTTGCAAACGTGTCACATGCAATGTGAAATACTAGAATATGCTTCAGACTATTTTTCAGACTTCAGACAGCTGAATGAGTAGCGTTTTGTGACAGAAAGTGATTTTTTAAGATGACACGCCGTCACACAGTGTCTTAACTATTAGCTTTCTGCTGCTGCTGTTAGTGTAAACTGTCATTCTAGCATTACAATATCACTGAACGTCAGCAAAACAATTAGACCTATAATACTCACACACTTGCCAACAAGGGATACGGGTGTCATCTCTCAGCTTTTTCTTCTTCCGCTTTTCTGCGCCAGATTCCTGTTGTCTCTTACTTTCCATTATGACTCGCGTGGTCGCCATTCAAAAGCAGCTTGATATCACCGGCAAAAGCATGCTTCTCCGATGCGAAACACGAGAGCTTCGAAGGCTGTACCATTAGGGTCAGGGAAGGAAGACTAGGCCTATTAGGTAAAAACATGTCATTTGCCTAAATTAAGTGATATAGGTTATTGACGGGATATGATGGTCCTTACATTCTAATTAAGCTCCTTACATTCTAATTAAGCTCCTTACATTCAAATTAAGCCCCTTACATTCTACTTACACTCTAATAGGCCTTATACTCTAACCAGGCCCCTTACACTCTAACTAGGCTCTAACTAACCAGCAACCACACAGGGCCCAGGGTTCCATGAAAAAACATTGCCACCATAAAAGATTTACGAACACAGGAAGAAACCAGCTCTCTTCTCCCAAGGGAAAGCCAGATTCCACAGGTTCCACAACAGTAAATTAGTTTACAACAGTCAGCCCACCATAAGATTTTAGGGGTTAACCACAAGGTAAAGTAGGCTACCCACACTCAGCATAGCCTCAAGTGGCATGCATTTTCACCCCCTTTTATGACGCCAAACACAGGTTCGTCGGAAGCAGCGGCATTCACGCGCAAAAAACTCAGTTTAAACTATCGCCTTTTCTCATATTGGGTCACTTGAAGTAGAAACCTTTGCTCCACAAGGCGAAGCTACGAGTCCCTCCAGCGCGCGCCGTAAGGTATTTAGACCGAACCTACCTCTTAGACTGCTGCGTCATATTATTAGTATTACCTGTTACCAGTATAAACTTTTCACTGAATAAAGTCGAGGATTTTTATACCGACATAGTCCATCCCTTCTCCGTCTCAGTTCCTCCGATCCAACCAACGGCCAGACCACATTTTTCCCAACACCGGCAAAAGCATGCTTCTCCGATGCGAAACACGAGAGCTTCGAAGGCTGTACCATTAGGGTCAGGGAAGGAAGACTAGGCCTAGGTAAAAACATGTCATTTGCCTAAATTAAGTGATATAGGTTATACAATTAAGAAGAAAAACTGCGATGGGCCTCTTCATAGGTTATTTATATATTTTTGTAGTTCAATTATTTAATTATCATGATTTCTTTTTTAGCAACCGTAATTTTGGTGCCCCCGCCAGGTAGGCCTACTTTAGTGCCCTGCGTACTCTGCGTATAGGGAGCGGCGGGCCTGGCTCCAGGTGCCATAAAGGGCTTTTCACACGGAAGGCGTTTGGCGGGCCTTGCATTCTCAATGGAGAGGCGAGCGGGCAGAGAGGAGGCTCAGCGTCCTGTCATCGGCACGACACGAAGCGGGCGCACTCCCCTTGAAACTGTCGATTCCGTAGGTTTCCTACTGGTCGAACGCATGCTATGCTCAAACCTGGAAACCGTGGGATATGATAGAATCGCAATAAAGTTTGACACTGATTTGAAAACAGCACATTGTCATTTCTGCAATCTATTATCAAAATAGTTATTAGTAATTACAGTGAAAATTTGTAGAAATGTGAATATTTGGTGTGTTGGCATGTTGATTAACGGCTGCCTCTTAAATTTTCTGGTTTGCGCCGCCCTTAAAGTTTCAGTTAGGGGCCACGGTGCTCCTAGTGAAAAAATAAGTCTGGAGCCCTGATGTTTATAAGTGTTTAACCCCACTTGTATGCCCGTCATATATAGCCTAATTCTGTTTATAATTTCATTAGTTTAGCCTATATTTAGTTTAAGATTTTTTATTTGATTATTCTGCCTCATACAAAATCACAATAGCCACCTGCAGTAGGCCCTAGGCCTACATATTTCCCAAACAGCGATTATGATTCTTCTATAGGCCTAGTCTATAAAGAACAGTGTAGAGCCTGCACTAACCCATCCGCAGTCTTCAAAGCGCGCCTTCTTATTGTAAAAAGGAAGCTCTATCCTTCGCTTATCGCTACCATCTTGACGAACGTCCAACTTATCGCTGTTTTACGGTTTGACTAAATCAGTTAAACCCTTAAACAGTTTGTTAAATATAGGCATGTTCATGCTGATAACGTATGGAACCCTAAACATGTCAATCTTAAAAATGGAACATAGACAGTCGGGAAGTAGCCTAATATCATTTCAATCGGCTTTAATCCGCTCTAAACGTGTATTGCATGTATCATTCCATGTCCCAAAAGATGCTGAAATGTCATGTCATCATTCTCCACTGTCCCAAACAGCACGTCCAGCAAGATCCAATGCAACACTTCTCTAAATCTTCCGCTGTTGCGCAATATTTTATTTGCACGAAATCACGTCTCCTCTCAACCCAAAACTATTAGCCATCGCTGAATATAAGGACAAAAAAAAAAAAGAATAGGCCTAAAGCAACTCATATGTTCGATCGCATGTTTTATTATTAGGCCTAGCTATTATATATAAGACTTCCCACAAGGGTAACAAAATGTTTCATTGTGACATGGCTCCATCACAAATAAACATTCACACAGACGTAAAATACAGACGAGAGTGTTTGTGGTGGTGTTTGATATTAATAGCACGGTGCCGGCTAAACGCCTTCAGCAAGTGGTCCAATATCAACAACATAGACGTATCCTGAATAAAAAAAAGTAGCCTATAAATATATGACCTATCACCATTATTTCCAGATAGACCGACTATTGGACACCTGATTAACAGACGAAAGCAAAAAACTCATTCGCCAAAGATTCCTTGGATATTGTTTTCAAACTAATTATTTTGAATTACTAATTATTTAACCTGTATATTTATTTCTGATTTTTAAAACATGCTTTTTAATAGCTTTTAAGCAATGTCCTAATTATTCTTACGTTTCAGGCTTGTCAAGCAATCGAAGCAAGAAGATAAGGTTTCTAAACTACAAAATCAAAAAAAAAGAACAGATATTGGAACAGGATAGGCTAGTAGACGTATTGGCAAATCCTTTAAATGAAAACATTGGCCTACACCATCCTCACCTGAGTTATGAGCAGATTTACGGGTCCGTTATGATTAAATTTGCACTTTTTGTTAAAAGTCTAGCATTTAAGTCATTTTCAGCTGGGAAGCAACAACAAAAATTATCGAGAAACTTTCATTCCGACTCTACAATCTAATTTGTCAAGCAAGTTGTTCCGTTGGAAAAAAAG
>OLKM01007826.1:0-10698 GCA_900291075.1 Melanogrammus aeglefinus | reverse complement strand
AGATGTTGGCAATTTATTTATTTTTTTTTCCTGTGGTTTCACCACCAGACGGTAATTTAGGACTCGTTTAAGGATAACTTTTTTTTGGATCCGATTTTTGGTATGTTCTTTTGTAGGGACGATTTTATTATTCAAGAACTACTAAGGCATGTCAATTGCTATTCTTTCACACACACACACACACACACACACACACACACACACACACACACACACACACACACACACACACACACACACACACACACACACAAACTAATTTGCCCAAAATACGATCACATTAAGTCGATTTGGAAATGCAGAGGGCCTTAAATAATCATTAATATTGCACCATTACCATAAGCTCTGGTGCGTATTCACACAATTTAAATCGTAGTGAGATTATACATTTCCAAGTATCCTACGGAAAAATAGATAGACGGATACAATAGACGGATAAAGCCTTGTTATACTAATGTGTTTATAGGACCCATTTTAAAGTCTGTTGATCTGACAAAATTTTACCTCGGGCGTTGAACGCGCACTCGTCTCTGTCATCTATAATAATCACCTCATTACCAAAATCCAGGAAAGATTTCATCAGCACCGCGCCTGTGTGTGTGTCGTGTGTGCCCGCTGCAATGCATGCTGGGAGAAGGACACTCACTTTGAAGTCCCGGCCAGGAACAGAGGCCTCGGCGGCCGCGAAAGCCCACTCATAAGAACACCAGGCTGTTGTCATGACGACGCTGGACTCCGAAGGTCTCGTAGGCCCGGGTGAACTGGTCGATGCCCCCCTCCCGTTCCTCCAGGGCTGCCAGCTGCACCCCAAGCAGCCCGTACCTATGGGGAGGTGTCACAATGAGAGCGTTATGGCCAGACCCTACCTTAGTATACAGAGATTTCATAATAATAGTGTTAGGGTTAGGGTTAGGCCATACCTATTCAACGAAGATTGTTTATTGTCATATACACAATGGAAACATAGTTTGCACTGGGCAATGAAATTCTTAATTTGCAAGTTCCCTTCACACAAAATATGCTTCAAATAAAGTAGATAAATAAACTAAGCTACTAAAAATATCTGTACAAAGAGCAGAATTTAGCTAAACAAACAGTTAAATATGAAAAGGTCTCTTTAGCAAGTGGCATTGTTCGCTACAGCAGAAGGCCCTGAAAGACTTGAAATATAGAAGTTTCTGAATATAAAACATTGGATATTGAATATTATTAGTAGATAAGTACATAGTGCAAAATGAAGCTCAAAGTTGAATAAACACAGTTCACAGTATTGAATATATAGTGCAAATACAGAGTGGTCATCTGTGTTTGAGAGAGTCATTCAGCAGCCTGATGCCTGTGTGGATAAAAACTGTTTTTAAGTCTGGTTGTTCTGGCTTCAGGCTTTCATGCTCCTGAAGTTGAACAATATAATAAAGCGTTAAGGATGGCAATACCCACAGAGATTTCCCATTAGGAGCCCTGTGGTCAGACTATACGCGCACACACATTTCATAATACCAGTGTTCTGATTTCAGAAGTGCTCTGGCTGGATCAGATAACACATGAAGTGGCCGTAGGTGAAGGCGAGGTGTTACTGTTCAATAAATATTAATATCTATCCTAAAAATATGTCAACGTTTATTTATTAAACGTGACGAACTACCCAAGTTTTAAGTCGCAGTACGGCATTGAAACTTCCAAAAACTTCTAAAATAATCTTTACTCTGGATGACTGCCTTCAAATATTCAACAATTGATGGCATTTAAACACCGGAAAGAATGAGTTTTTATCATGACGCAACCTGTGCAATAGGTAACCCGTACAGCCCAGATTCCAGGCCTTTATCTTCTCCAGCTCTCCTAGATGCAAATGAGCAGTTCCTGAGAGATGAGCTGAGAGCAGAACATCCGACTATAGGTACACCCCTAAAAAGACAAACCTGTGTGCGCGTGCGTGCGTGCGTGCGTGCGTGCGTGCGCGTGTGTGTGTGTGTTCGTGCGTGCGTGTGCGCTCGCGTGTATCTCTGTCCGTCTGTAACTGCAGCTAAGTAAAGGGTAGGCCCGCCAATTCTGCAATCTATCTCACTTAAGTTGCTGTGGGGTTGCCGGGATGGTCGGTAGGCGAGATTCCCCCAGGATCAGTGAGTCTCTTGCAGCCAGCTGAGTTCAGTGGACTCCCCCCCGTCTCCCTCGTCTCCCCCCCCTCTGCTGGAGCCCTGGAGCCAGGATCAGGCTGGCCTATGAATGCCCCGGGGCTATCCCTGATGAGGCTTTCGATGACGGGCTGAAAACAGTAACAGCCATGGCTCTCTGCAGCTGCTCCCCGTGCTGAGGAAAGCGAGGATCGGCCAGGACCTGCCAAGCGGCAAAAGTTTTAAACTGAAGCTGGCGCTGCCGGGCGCGCCCTGGAGGTGTCTTTTTGTCACCGTCTTGAGACTGGTTCTGAAAGGAGAGGGAGTGGGTCAGCTCAGACCCGCTGGTGAATCTCCATCTGTACTATCTTTGTCCATGAATGTGGGTGGTGCCATCAGAAATGGATCGTGGTTTTGGGTGGTAGGGATGGTGGGGGTTACGGGAAGGGGGGGGGGGGGGGGGGGGGGGGGTGTGTGTGTGCTGTGGCTGGTGCTGGGAACAGGGGCTGGGGGGGGAGGTGGTGGTGTTGTTATTTTTCTGCCTAACTCTGGACTCTTGATTATAGCGGAGAGGTGGGCTCACATCATCCATCATAATCACACACTCACGGTGTGTTTGAACCCTGTATTGATCTCAGAGGCGCCTCAACCGATGCCAAATCCAGAGCTATGCGCCAAAAATGAATCGAGGACTACTAATTCACCCGTTTACGATGTAGCGCGCTGTACCGGGGGCGCACGCGACACATCGGCTCCTTTACACCGTCGACGGTGTTACCACTCCCCCCCACCCCCCTCCTTGCTCAACAAACACACGGCATAGAGAAAGTACCAGTGTAGTAGCAGTACACTAGTGTACTAATACTACTACTACTACTAGTAGCACTACACTAGTGGTTCGTAACTAATCCACCAGTATCCACAACCATCTCCACTACCACCCTCGTGTCGACACCCAAACTACAGCATAAACCGTGCATAACGCGGAGGTGTCTGGAAAGACATTATGTTAATAATTAGAGAGGGACTCGCATTTCGACACCCAGGGAAGAGAACACGTCTCCTGCTCATTGTAAAGACTCATTATTGTGCCGCTATGAGAAGGTTCAAGGTGGGCGTATACGTGGTATAATTATGATGTTGTTAATATGGGCTGATAACAGGCATAGGGGAGTGAGGGAATTATTGCAAGACGCAAGATTATTTTCCGATAGAGCACGTAACTCCATTTTCCTGAGCCCTGGAGAAATGGTGCGTAGGGTAAACCTCCCACCGTGGCTCAACATATAGGCTCGAATATAGCACATTTCAGTCCAGGCACCTGTCCCCCTCAGCAGCTATAGATTATAGGGAGAGAAGAGGGTGACAAAATAATCACTCCCCCCTCCTCCCTCCCGCGGTCGCCCAAAGTCGGGCCTCGGGAAACAACCCTTAATCTTCACCGCTATCGATCCGAACGCTAACGTGACGCATTGGAGACATTATTTTTTTTTTGTTTGCCGACATTCGGCAAACATTGATTGGAAGAAAAGTCCAGCGATGTTTTTTGATGTGACGGTAGACACCGTCAGACCGGTAACCTCCTCCGTTACAGCCAGCCGCCTTGGAACACACCATCATTAAATAGGAGGGGCAGATTGTTCCATTACAGCACGTCCGTCCACCCTGACGGTAGCTCCTGGTATTAGACAGATTACTCTGGACACTCCTGGGTGTAATGTTGTTTGTCTCTCGGTCAATTAGAAATCGTGTCAAGAAAAGCACGGCCAGACGGTCCACTGGTCCGTTACTGCGTGAAGTTTGTGGCATGTTTGATAAGGCAGTCAACCCGTGTCATATTTCCTTGAGACAATAACCTTAATCTTGTGTTTTCTCGTCTTGTTGTACGTCGATATGCAAGACACTTTGATGTTAATAGAGATCCCACTTTGAGTCTGGTTTGGCAGAGGAACAGAGCTGAGCAGCTTGCCAGGCAGTACCTGTGGTAAAGTCTGAAGAAGACTTTAAGCTGCCGAGTCTGGCTGTCCACCCTAAAACTTCCCAGACCCAGTCAGTCTTGACATCAGACACCTGTGTCTTCAGTGACTTTCCTGGGCATAAAGGTCCTTGTTGTTGTGTTTTTAATGACTGACAACAACAGCTGTGGCACTTTTTACTTCTCTCCGTGCGACAAGAGGCAGAGGTGCCCGCGACAGCTTTAGATTGACTCGTTTAAAAAAACCAAAGTGTTATAAAAAACAAAGGCACTCTCTCTCTCATACACACCACGCGCGCACACACACACACACACACACACACACACACACACACACACACACACACACACACACACACACACACACACACACACACACACACACACACACACACACACACACACACACACACACACACACACACACACACACACACAGCGGTCGAACAGAGGCCTCAGGGGTTTCGGGAGCCTAGGCAGCAAGGTGACTTTCAAATAATGTTATTAGCGTCTCTTTAACAGGAGCAAATTAATGAGGCTAAATAAGTGTAGCTGAATGTTTCACCTAAGGTGATTGATGAAGGCCGAGGTTTTCCTTACCAGACTAAATCCTCAGCGACCCTCAGGGGTAGAAAGGCTAACTTTGCAGCTATTCTCCAACAGGTTACATAGCGGTTGTGCACAGTCATAATATTAGGGAGAGGTAATGCTAATATACTTGGCCATGCTTAATATTATCATAAAGCACACCTCGCCATCATTTATTGCACTCGCTTAGGTATTTGGCTGGCAGTAAAGGGAGTTCCTAATCACCTGTTTGTTCTCATCGTTCTCAATGAAATGCAGCCTTCCTTTCCATCGTTCCTTTTACTAGGCCGTGCCGGGCCGTGTCATTATGACTTATTGGTGCTACAGCCAAAATGTCTCTGGTAGGTACAGATTACATACTCTACAATGAACAAACAAAAAATGGAATTATTCTAAGTCATCATCACACTGCCACTAAACACAATAAAGAACAACTGTAATAAAGGATGGCTATAATTTCACTAACAAACTGTTCCCAAAGCCCTTAAGCTCAATGCTTTTATCAAACTGAGGACTGCAACGTTGTAGTTAAACAATATCCAAAATAACCAGGCTGGTGTATTTTTGTTTCACAGGAATCACATTAAAGAGAGACTACACATTTAATAAGTTTGGCTGCCACCTAGGGGTGAGAAGTAGGGTTGCCGCGATATACGGTATTACCGGGTGTTACTCGGTGTTGGCCACAACACCGTAACACTTTTTTTTTTTTTTTCAGTAATAAAAAAAAAAAAATCAAGTTAAAAATTAGTAATATAATTATAATTAAGAAAATTAAAATGTGTAGAATAGGCCACAGTTTCTGCTCTGTGCGGAGAATGGGCTCTATGCACGGCTCCACTACTTCCTGAACTTAATGCCTGCTCCTTTATTTCTGTCTTTACATTATTGCGATAAACTGATTAATCCAGGTGTGTCTGACCATTGTGACTACTCAAGACACACCTGGATTAATTAATTTGTCCAGTAATGTAAGACAGGAAATAAAGGAGCAGCACTAAGTCCAGGAAGTAGTGGAGTTGTGCATAGAGCCCATTGGCGCGCTTCCTTACAATACCGGTAACCATAGCAACGCCGGTAAACAAACCCCGCGAAGCCCAACCCCTACGAGAGCTCCCCACGCTACGGCCATCCGGAGGCGCACGGAGCTTTCGGCCGTGATATTATAGATAAAATTATATTATACTATTATATATAGAACGTTATAAGACGCTGTCACCGAGAATTGGCGCGCTGCCAGACGCTGTCACCGAGTGTGAGAGGAGAGTTGACGGAGAAGATGGCGGTTGACCTAGTTTCAAAAGTTAGACCGTTTACACGTCGCTAATACCGTGTTGACACGAGTGTATTACTCGTGTGAAAACCGTCCACACCGCGCGGCAACCCTAGCGCGAAGCCTTGAAACCATGGCTCAATACATCAATGAAAGCATTGTGTAGTGTTACCTTTTTAACAGTGAATATTGGATCTTTCAACTGAATAATCTATGCTTTTTAGATGGGTATAAACTTTTCATGCCTTACAGGATATCTTGTTTATAACCTGAAATACTTAACGGCAACCTGCACGAAACTAGCGCAATTCAAGAAAAAAACTGCATCTTGGAGGGTAAAGAGCTAGAGTCCATCACTCTGGTGGGAAATGTCTCACAAGGTAAAGGGCAGCTGCCAGAGTTGTTGAATTAACAGCCATCCTCAAATTTTAATTCACAATGACAAGATGGCGTTTATACCCTTAGGGGGTAACCTACCGTAGTAATTACCGAATCACTGATAAAGAACGGAATATGTACCTGTACAATAGAAAAAGGAACCACTAAACGATAGAGAAGATGGTTTGTTTGAGTAAACCTAACCTCATCTGCCATCCCTTAACAGAAACATATTTGCTAGAAAGCAAGTTCAATATGAACTCATTGGCCAATCAGAGGGCGCAAGTTTGTGCGGTCTAAAGCATCACGTCAAACCAAGGTTATAGGTCTCATCATTCTGATAAGCCGGCAGCGGTCTGAGCACTGTGCCTCACCACAGGGATCACAGTGGGACACCACTGGCTGTAAAAGGCTTTCTTTCTTTCTCTCAACAAGTGTTGTATCGCTGTGGGTTTTTTTACTATAACTGGACTTTTGGGGGCTTAGCGTACCAAAACAGACCCAAGCAGTTGTCCCCGTTAACCTTGACCACTGTGTGCTGTTACACTCCTTAACTGACGTTAAAAACACGTCAAATAATGTCGGAATTAAGTCATCAGGCATTCAATTTAGATAAAGCATAAGCTCTTGTTGCCAAAGTTGGGCAAGAGTTAGGGATTTGATTTTGTGGCAATAAGTGCAGTGTCTAAACATCGTTTGGTGTTGTGTTGTTTTTGCATTTGGAAGGTAAACGCTGTCTCGCCAGTTTTGCTTGGTGAGACCATGAGGTGTTTGAAGGACATGGTCTAGGGTAAATTGGGCCAAGCAGGTGGCCGCCATCCCTCACACCTCCAAGCACCAAAGCGCCTGGATGTCTGAGACAAAAACACCCGACCCACAGGAAGGAACCGGACGATTATAACAAAGTTTACTTGGGAGTTTACTGTTCAGACGGCTAGGTCACTGTGAGATAAGAGGCAATTTTCACAGGTGGTTTTTGTTGTCCAGGTCTTGTAGAGAACACACACCACACACGACACCACCCACACCACACGCACACACACACGTGCACAAATCAAAAACACAACCACTGAGTGTTATTGTAGCAATTCATTCACTAGAATCCAATTATACAACGTTGTTTCATTTAATTATTACATCGTACATGGCTCTATACATGCACACATGTGAAATGGTGTCCATCGGAAATGTCAAGCCGCTGCAGAACACACACTTTCAAACTTAATCAAGTGTATCATTTGCATATCATCAAGAAATGACAGCCGTATTGGTTTGTGTTGAGGTTTTTAGAAGGTTAATAGGTGTTGGCAGGAGAGGGGTAAACTGGTAATGAATGAAAATGAACGATATGATCCGGCTTTAGGTTGCGACCACTTTCGGTCGTCCCTCACTATTGACCGTCAGGAAGGAGTATTGACTCTACGAGATAGGCTGACACGGTACGGGCCACCTCTTGCTCTAAAACACTTGCTCTTGTTGGACCCACTTTCCGCTCTGAAGGAAGCCCGAAGCCCCAGCTTTGCTTTCATAAGTATAGTAGTAGATGAATACTAAATTACTGTATATATATTTATCTATTAGGGTGTCATCTCTCTTTATTAGGACGATCCAATCCGTTATCTATACATGTGCTACGATACATACAACATTTTTAGACGAAGTTGGTTTCATATTTGATGAGATTTTGAATCAAATCTTACAGATTTAATATTGGATTAATTAACACATTATTTCAATAAAAAAGCCTTCTATAAAGACTTTGCCTATTTCAAATATATATATAATAGGATAGAATGAATTTGTTTTTATATTTGTTGTGTTATTTAAAGACTTGATTGCTGTCACACAATTTAAAAGATAGCTAAATAGATATTACACACCACACACACCACATTATATATACTTGCGTACAACATTGAAGATGTGCCAGTGCTTGGCAGTGTGCAGTATTTGCCGATTCGATAATGCCAGAACTATTAGAGTGATTTGTTCATCATTGACAAAGGAAGATTGGACTCAATATTGATCAGATATGTACTGCACATAGCAATTTGGTTGAAATAACATGAAGTAGAATAATCCAGCCAGTGTGGCAAAACTGAAATTACTCATTAATGGAGTTTCAGACAGACAAACTCAAAAGTCTCTCTTTTAATTACAAGCTTACTATAATGAAATCCCTGAACGTACGTTGCTTTGTCCTCACATTGGAAGGATCAATACACCAAAACACAGAAAGTTACGACACCAATGACCATCATCGATAGCACACAACCTTAATATTTTTTTAGTTCTGCCTACCATATCCCCACCCAGGAACTTGAAATGCATTTCCATTGAGTTGGTCAGTTACTCCCCAAAGATTCCAGAACGTACCCACCGGACTAACACAATATGAAAAATGGGAACAGTCTATTGAAGAGGTTATAACAGGTACATGCACACTCTATACTTAGTTATATAAGGAGGAACGAAAAAGGCTTTCAACAACAAAACATGCAGAAATAATCATGTTGGCTCTCCATGTCAATAGCACAGACACTTACTGCGTGGTTGTGACCGCGCCATTTCAACACCACATATTCCTAATGTTATAGGTCTGCAACATTTCGTTGATTAAAAGGAGTTGATCAGCAGAGGTTTGGTATAATATAAATCGATAAACGTAGATTTATCTTTCTCAACTACAAAAACTTTGGCCTGGTAAAGTTGTAATCCCAAAGTCCAAATATGGGTTCAAAGAACATATATGGAACAGTTCAGTTTTTTCTGGCCGCTTTCAGATAACGTCAAGCGACTTAAAGAAATAGCTTTGCACTCTGGAGTAACTGACATGACATTTGCTACATATGGGAAACTTAATCAAATCTCCAATAAAATATGAATATTCTTTTGGATTAATCAACTATGAGATACCACACACCAACTAAACAACAAAAACACCCGACAACACAGACCACACAACAACACCAACACACACACACACACACACCACACACACACACACACACACGTATCTCTTCCACTGCCCTAAAAGCAGAATGCAATAGAGGCAGCTGGAAAACTGTACTAACAATACATCAACCATGCAAGCTGCATCACAATTGAAGCACCGCATGTGTACCTGGTTTTGTGGGGCGGCACCACAAAATGCAACCGAGGAGACTTGGAGTCTGTCAAACTGTAGGAAGTAGCCGCAGCACATGCCATGTCCTACAATGGTGGAACTGGATGCACCGAGTCCTAATAATACTTTAAGTCTCGAAGGATCTTGTTATGAGGTCAATATTAAAAAGCTACCCGGGGATAGGAATAATACATGTGGTTTTAATACAACAATATTATTAAGAGGGCTGATGGCAAAGTTTCTTGTTAAAGGGGAACGTAGCGCGCTTAACGCTACGTCCACTGTGATCTAAAGTGAAATGTCAAATAGCCGAAGGTGACTTTGTGTTGCTGTGCGTGTGGCAACAGAGAGTACAGGCTACCAGTGGTTGTTGATGTTTTAGTGCATATTAGGCATAGGACAGTAATGTGCAGCGGAAGCGTGACTTTGATAACAGCGCCCGACGACGTGACGCCGTTAAAAACAGCCGCAGAACGCAGGTTTACCTCCTCTCGAAGTCCTTCTGGTAGCTTTTGAGATAGGGGTCCATTTGGAGAAGACTGTTTAACCCAGGAATTGAAACATTATCCCCTGTGTCAGCCATGGTCACTCCAGTGGAAACCAATCGAGTGCCGAGCAAGCAGAGAGAGAGCGAGATGTGTGGTGATGAGCAGTAGCGGCTCGGCTTTATGTTATGAAATCATGCAGGAATCCAGCCAATCGCCTCCATTCTCTCTTTCTTTCATTATTCTAAGTCCCTCCCACCCACAATAACGTGCGCATGAAGTCACGCAGGTTTTGTTATTTAATTAAATATTCCCCATGTTTGTGCTGCATGAGGTCGTTAAATCGTGGTGTCTAAAGAAGGAGCATATAAGTCACAAGATAACTAGGGGACTGTGGTAGCATGTTGTAGTCCTGTTGTAAGTGATATTCTGTAGGCCCTAAGGATTGGCCCTGTATCTCTATTGAAGTATGAGTGCATGTAGTTATAAATGTACATTGCAATTTCACTGTGGAAAATGAATAAAGTGTTTATAATTCTACTACTAATAACAAATACATTAAGTACCGTATACTTTTATGTATTAGGGCCTATATTAATATTGGTTCTTATTATCATGTATAAGCAAGAAGTAATTCGTAATGAGAAACAGCAAAAGATTCTAAAAAAATACATTTAATAGTTCAACATATATTCTACCTAGTCGGATTTTCACTCTGTCCGCAATATGAATAATAATAATAATGAACTGATATTGTT
>OLKM01007825.1:0-10705 GCA_900291075.1 Melanogrammus aeglefinus | reverse complement strand
TACGAGGTAATCGATACACTGGGCACCGCCGTTCTGAGGGAAAGAAACCGGTTCTCGATTCCCATCCCTATCAGTAACCCTTGCAAATCACTGGATATTAATAAGTAACCCGTTGCTCATGAACACAGTGAAACATGTTGAGTAACAACTTACCAGTTACGTCCCAATCCAGTTTCCATGAATTCCATTTCTATAAGATAAAAATGTAAATAAAATATCAACATTGGGTTCATTAAAGGTCATCTTCTAATAACTCCACCACTGCCAGCTAGGCCAGTGATGGAGTATATCAGAAAGTGTACCAAACTCCACAAAAATGTTAAATGTCTTTCCACCAGAGATAAAAACACACTGCGACCAAGTATATTCCAAATGATACAGAGGGCATATACAGCCGCTCTAACCAACCCCACTACCTCTGATCTCAGAGTCCATCTTATAAACCAGTTGTCTGTAGAACCAAACCAGCTGTGAAGACAGTACAGGTATGGAGTGGGAAGCCGTTACATCACTACAGCGGACTGTTTTGAGAGCACAGTAGGGAGGTATTTTCTCAGAGCCAACGTGGAGGAGTACACCTCTTAAGTCCTGGATACATTCAGTTTTGCACTGAGACGTACTTGCGCACCAGAACCATCAAGGTGTTCCCTAAATCAGAAACCCCTGGTTTTGAGGTAATGTGAGGTCGCTGCTCAGGGCGAGAGATACTGCTTCAGGGTGTTTCCCCCTAGGACATGCTGGCCTATCGTACTGCCCGACGAGACCTAAAAAGGGCCTTAAAGGGACATATCATACCACCAGGTGTGAGTGTGGATTAACCATTACAAGCAGGTTTGAAAAAATATGGCAGCATTTTGAACATCACAGGCGGCGTGTCCACCTAGGTGTGTTGCTGGATAGATCAGTTACAGCCTAGCCAGTGGACTGTAGCAAACGTGCCAATTCTGTCCGTCACACATCTAGGTGGACACGCGCCACCTTGTGATGTCACAATGCCGCATATTTTGAAAACGGGCAGGGTAATGGTAATCCACACTCAACACTGGTCGGTCATGATATGTCCCCTTTAAAACAAAGGCATAAACCATTGAGGGTCACCTTGAAACAAGGACCCATATTGTGAAGGCATCTAAAAAACTCTATTTTTATGACTACAAATATAAGACCACACTGAATATCTGAGGAGGAGGGAGCAGACACTCACTCTCAGCACACCAGGTGAGGTCCACCTGGAGGAATATTGACACCAACAAAGCTACTGTCCTATATGTCGGGCGTATACTGAGCATACGCGACCACTTGGCAGGAGTTTTACAGACATCTTCAACGCCTCTCCCTTCTCTCTCTCCAATTATCTCACTGGCAGATCCCACCTGCCTTAAGACCACTTACCATCGTCCCTATTTCCCACAAATTCTACATTCCCTGGCCTCAAGGACTACCGCCCAGTCGCCCTCACCCCATTTAACATGAGGTGCTTGATAATTGATACTGGCTACTCAGACTGCCTCCATTGTTGGACCTGGACAACACCAGTTTGCCTCATGAGGCAAACAGATCCACAGAGGACGCTCTCCATCGTCTCAAAAACCAGCCTTGTCCCCCCCGAGTACCCCAACACGTTATGTAAGGTATGCTCTTTTGTGACTTAGCCTTCTCCCCTCTAACACCACAAACCCCCATAAACTGGTCCCCAAACTCATTCATCTTGTCTCCCCACCCTCACTCTGGCTTCATTGGATCTGGACTTTGTTTAAAACAACCGCGAATGTTCAGGCAGAGGGGATCTGACATCCTCATACTACAACATTGAACAACAGGTGCGGCCCCATGGGTTGTTACTTCAGCCCTCTACACCCCTCTTCACCAGACTGGCCGCGTACCCATCCATTCATCCAAACACCGTAATCTAAGAGTTGATGACCCACTGATGGGGGGGCTCATTAGTTGACCACAATGAGTGCCTATTACAGTCAGGAGTCAACACATGGCAGGAGTGGTGTGTGTGATACTGGTTCCTAAACACCAACCAAAACAAATGAGATCCTCGTGGACTTTAGGAGCGTCAAAGGACCACGCAGGACCCCACTTACCATTCACAATAGAGAGGTGACTCTGTTCAATCCTGGGACGACATCACCAAGGAAACATGGGCTACTAACATCTCCAGCCTTGTAAAGATGGCCAGAAGAGGCTCTTCTTTCTACTGAAGCTCCAACAGGCTGGTTTATCCTCACACCTGCTCATTCACTTTTTATAGGAACACCATTTGAGGGCATTCCTGTGCCAGGGTGCCGTGTGTGCGGTATCAGGCTGCACAGGGGAGAGCAGGAGGGACTTGACCAGGGTGGGTAGGTCAGCAGTAAAGATCATAGGAGCTGAGCTCCCAGACCGGGACTCTGTGTGTGGTGACCGCCTGAAGAGGACGGCCAGGCTCAACAGCACTGATAAAAAACTTCACCCTGGACTCACCTTGTTTGTCCCCCTCCCATCAGGGAGAGCGTACCGCACACTGCGGGCCCGCACCACAAGACTGAGGAACAACTTTTCCCCAAGAGCTGTAGCCTCCATCACCCCCCCAACCCCCTAACAAAGCACTAAGGACAACTCTTCTCCAGGAGTGGAGCCTCCATCACCCCCCCAACCCCTAACAAAGCACTAGGACAACTCTTCTCCAGGAGCTGTAGCCTCCATCCCCCCCAACCCCTAACAAAGCACTAAGGACAAACTCTCCTCCAGGACGTAGCCTCCATCACCCCCAAACCCCTAAACAAAGCACTAAGGACAAAACTCATCCTCCAGGAGCTGTAAGCCTCCATCACCCCCCAACCCCCTTAACAAAGCACTAAGGACACTCTCCACAACCCCCCTGCCCCGCCCTCCACACACACAACAGACTGGACTTGATGGGCACAATATGGACAGGGATGTGTGGTGTGCGTTGTGCGCGTCGTGCGTGTGCGCGCGTGTTGTGTACGATTAGTAATTGTTGCACTTTACAGCTGTGCGCCTCCTCTGATATCTTTATGCACTTCCCAACTGCTGTATTCATTTTTTAATCTACATATCACCTCTTTTATATATTTTTCTAAACCACTTTCATTGTCTTATTGTGCCTTTTTTGTGTTTTGTCCATTTAGACATTCAAATTCAAACTGCTGCCTAGAGAGTGCCAACCTGGTATTTGGTTCGTGTACTACGAATTACAATTAAACTACTCTTGGAAAAACCCTCTCACATATTATTGTGTATTCTGTATCAAAACAGTAATTAAAACACTTACCTCCCAATATTTTCATCCAGTCAATCTATATAGAGATAAAAAATACAGTAATGATGTCAGGAGAGCAGGTCAATATCATTCAGTATAACCATGATACATGTTAACCTCGATTCATGTTAGTTAATAATGTAACCATGATACGATGTTAGTTTAATTAACCATGATACATGTTAGTTTTTAAGTAACTATTGATACCAGTTTTAGTTTAATAATGTAACCATGATACATGTTTAGTTTAATCGTAACCATGACATGGTTATGTTTAATGTAACTTGATACATGTTAGTTTAATGTTATCATGATACATGCTCTAGTTTAATGTAACCGTGATTACATGTTAGTTTAATGTAACTATATACATGTTAGTTTAATGTAACTATGAAACATGTAGTTAATGTTATCATGATACATGTTGGTTTAATGTAACCCTGATACATGTTAGCTCTTAATGTTAACATGGTAACATGTTTAGTTTTAATGTTATTCATGAGACATCTTTAGTTCAATCTAAACACAATATCATGTCAGTAGTTCTCTCTCTCTCTCTCTCTCGATAGGAGTTTAAAGTAAACTCTTACCCTCCCAGGACTATTGATTGATATTATGAAAGTGTATTGCTCCTATTTATTATGAACTGCCTCAGTACTCATTTAGAGGTTAAAACAATGTGGAATTAAGAACTTACCCCATCAAACTTCTTCTTGCTGTTTCGTTGTTTCTTTTTCTATCAAAATAAAATTTGTAAATTAAATTATCAAACATTGGGTTCATTACAACGTCATCATCTAATGACTCCCACCACTGCCAGATTAGGGTACACTATTTATTGTGTTCTGTATCAAACCAGTAATAACCACTTACCACTTTAAGTTGATCAATCCAATTCTATACAGAGATAAACAACACAGTAACCATGTCAGGGACAGCAGCCAATATCTTAGTATAATGTAACCGTGAAACATGGTTAGTTAAATCGAAACCATGATACATGGTTTAATCTAAACATGGTACTTATTATGAACTGTTCCATATATTCTACATCATGTTTAATCAGCTTGAACCAGTTCTTTTAATCTATTAGTCTTATGTTGTATGTGCATTGTAGCACTTTGAGGTTTCATTAAGTTGATTAAAGTTAAGTGCGTTATCAATAAAATCTATTATTATTATTACACAGAAGAACATCTATGACAGACTGAATACGTGATCGGGAGGACGCTGCCATTATCGTGCGTCAAACAGGGACAGAAGTCTTTCTACCCTTTGACCCTGCTCTGTGTTGTCATTGACGACTCAGCTGAGCTACGTTATGAAACCCCACTGAGCTGAACGTTATGCTGGCCCACATTCGCCCCAGCTTATGACGGTTAGTGAACTTATATACATGGAATAGATTCCATTTCTATAAATCTAATATCTAGATTTGATGTTGCTTTCAGTAGGTCTGCCCACTCTGGTTCCTCGCTAGGTGGCCTCTGACTCTCTTTTGGTACAATTAGATTAATGTTTTGAAATCACAGCGATATCAATTTGACTTGGTGTGAGTCAGTAACCCTTTGGAAAATCACTGGCATATTAATAAGTGTTGTTATTTATTAACACAAGTAAAAAATGTGGAAATAAGAACTTACTGTAACACGCATCCACCGGTTTCCTGTGTTTCCTTTTCAACAAAATAAAAATGTAAATCCAATATGAAATGTGAGTTCATCACAAGGTCCCCATCATTCCATGTGGTGATTAAGGAGGACATTGGGCCCAGGCTACTATTTTGTGAGGCCCCCCTTACTTAATCACGCAGAAAAACTAAATTCAGAGTCCTGTGTAAAGCGTGCTAGGGAATAATACATGGCCCTACGAACACACAGTGTGGGAGCATGGCACACACACCACACACACACACACACACACACACACACACACACACACACAACACCACACCACACACACACACACACACACACACACTGAGACAGGCCTTCACTAAACAGCGATGATACAGAAATCAGCGTGAATTCCCCATAGCTGCTGCCGACCACGTATTTCTTGACCAACCGACCGACAGAACTCCTTATGAGGCTGGTAAAATTGTAATTTGCACAGAATATCTCTTTCAATGGGACAGATGAGGAGACGGCGGGTTGATTCAGTCCTGTTTTGGGCCCATCGTGGATCTCAGTCTATCTTTAACTAGGCCGTCAATTTTGAAGAAAGAGCGCCCCCGCTGGCATTATGTTCACAGGCGCAGAGTCATGAATAGTCAGAGTGCTATATCGACCAATGGAAACACTTGGCCTTTTTCACTTTTCAGACATTCTGCCTCCCTTTGCTGATGCACAGGACGTGACGTTTCCTTTAACAACCCAATCTGACTTTTGAACCTGGTCACATGACATAGCCCCACACATCTACCCAACAGCTGCTTCCACTTTTTAATGGTTCTTTGCTATGGCAATCGGGAGTCAAGTTCTTTTTTTTTTTTCAGTAAAATTGAAATTAAGTCTGCGCCAATCCAGGGGCCTCCCTTGCACACCTGGCCCCTAGGCCTCAAAGCGATGGCTGGCCTGGGTGTAATCCACCTCTGGTCTTCCTCTAATAACTCCACCACCGCCAGCTTAGGGTCACACATAGTATTGTGTTCTGTACCAAATCAGTAACAAGCACTTACCATGCTCATCTTATTGTTTTTTTCAAATCTATAGAGAGAAACAACACATCAACATGTCAGGACAGCAGTCGCATCATTCATTCTATCATTTAGCATAACCCTGATACATGTTAGTTTAATGTAACCATGATATATGTTAGTATAATGTAACCATGATACATGTTAGTTTAATGTAACATGATACATGTTAGTTTAATGCAAACCATTTTGATACATGTTTAGTAATGGAACATGATACAGTTAGTTTAATGTAACCATGGATACATGTTAGTTAAGTAACCCTTTACCTCCTGGACTATGGTTGATATTATTTAAACGTATCAATCCTATTATTATGAACTGCTCCATATATTCTAATCATGTTTTAATCAGTGAACCAGTTCCTGGTTTCCAACTCTGAATTTAGCCTCTACCACAGAAGGAAACATCTTTGACAGACTGAATACGTGTAGGGAGACGGCTGCCATTATCGTGGTCAAACAGAGGACAGGAAGTCTTTCTACCTTTGACCCATACTAGACTCTGTGTTGTCATGACGACTCAGTGAGCTACGGTTATAAACCCCGCTGAGCTGACGTTATGCTGGCCACATCGCCCCAGATATGAGAAGTAGTGGTCTTATATACATGGATAGCTCCATTCCTATATAATCTAATATCTAGATTGATGTTGTTCAGTAGGTTCTGCACACTGCTTGGTCCCTCTGCTAGGTAGGCTCTGACTCTCTGGTTACAATTAGATGAAATGTTTTGAATCAACAGCGATATCATTTGACTTGGTGTGAGTCAGTAACCCTTGAAAATGACTTGATATTAATAAATGATCTGTTACTCATTTACAAAGTGAAACATGTGGGATAAGAACTTACCAGTTAAATCCCTTTCCATTTTCAGCCATTTATAAAAACAATGGCTATGAAGTGATAAAACAACACATGTCAGGACAGAGGTCACCATCATTCAGCATAACACCGTGCATGTTAGTCTTATGTAAGCATGATAACATGTTAGCTCTTGATGTTACCATGATACATGTTAGTTTAATGTAACCATGATACATATTAGTTTAATGTAACCATGATATATGTTACAGTTTAATGTAACCATGATACTTGTCAGAGTTTAATGTAATATGATAAATGTAAGGTCAATGCAACCATGATACATGTTAAGAGTTAAATGTAACATGGTACATAAAAGGGTTGAATGTATCGCTTACCTCCCAGGACTAACAAAATAATAAAAGATATGCATCCTATATATTATGAACACACAATTGCCACATATGTAATACATGTAGAATCATTTGAATGAGTTTCCTGGTTTTTATATCTGCACCCACAGAATCACATCTGAAACCAGAAGGGACAAAACCATGTTTAGTTTCTAAGAGTAGCAGACTGGGTGCTGGACTCCAGGTTTAAAAAGTTCTGGGTTCAATCCCCAATGTCCACGAACCAAACCGTTAGGCTTTCAGGAAGGTTGTGGAGCTAGATGTCTGACCCCTTACCTTGTTCCTAATGACCTGTATCTCCCTGTGATCTGAATTTCACTGTACACGCTTTGGAGAAAATTACTACATAGTCAATTATTTTATCAAGGCATTTGTCAAGCATTAACGGACACTTTTACAAATATCTAATTCTGACATTTGCCATTATTTAAATAGAAGAGTAAACTAAACAGGAACATTATGACTAATGGTATGTATTTTAAAGAACAGGCAAAAAACGACACACCAGTTACATGTATATATTGCCCAGGCCTAATTCTTATCAACCATTATTGTACTTTATGTATATAGATTGTTTAATTTAAACTTCCACTTACATCGTGTGGGGTTGGCATGACAATGTGGCCTCTGAGAATGTGTCTTTATCTGCTGACTCACTACAGAAGAATCCATCCCGGATCTCACACTCAGCATCTGATGTTGGAGTACACCGCTTCTTCACCTTCAGACCGAGACCTGTCAATCACAACAGTTACAGACAACCTGAGACAACCTGAGAGTACACAACTTCTGATATAAATATGAACAACACAACTTATCTATGAACATGAAAACAACTTTTCTGATATGAACATGAACACAACGTCCTCATCTACACAACATATGGGCTATGCATGGGGGGCATTTCTATTTAATAATATAGATGTACCTTTGACACACTTAGTACAGGCAGAGCATTGTTTCTGTCCGCTAAGGCCTTCTTTGAAAGTACCATCGGGGCACTTTGAGCACAATGTAGTGGTTGTCGCTGCGCAATCCCTACCAACCCTATATCCTGTTGGAAAGAACGTTATAATATGTTGGTTTCATATGGATTTGGTTGAAGAAATCATACAGAAGTATTTTGGATAACAGCTCAACAACAGCTGGGTTAAAGGACTCTTACCACCAGGACATGCAAGGCAGCAGAACTGTCCCACTCTGTATTCATCGCTGGAACACGATGGTGACGCAGTACTAGCAGCGCCATAAGTATTACAAACTGAACATATTAGGAACATGATTTGGAAGAACATGTTGGTCCAGTTTGAATGACCTTCAACCATCTGATGATTTTCGGCAGATATTTCTTCTGTGTCTTGATGTTCAGCCAAGGCCAACTAAGGTTTATTGTTTTATCGTGCTTTGTATATTCTGAATACATGGGCCACACACGCTATACTTTGGCTGCCATATCTTCATCACCATACAGCTACAGACTTTTCTTGAAGTTCAGAAACATCTGGAGAGATAAAAAAAATCTGGAATTAATAAATGTAATTTTTATTTTTATTAAACCAGGAGAAAAATCTAATGAGATTAAAAATCTCTTTTTCAAAGGTGACCTGGCCAAGACAGGCAGCATCACAATGAACCACAGTTACAGACAAACACACAGGGACAAAACATTAGAGCGGTTAAACAAAGCAGTGTTAACCTTGTATGCATTAATGTGATCAAATGCTTATTTTGCTGTGATAAAGAAAATACATTTGGCAGTGTTTGTCACAAATATAATGTACCACGTTTATGTTCATGGGGCTACATCCTTTTCCAGATTGATTTGGTCTTTGGATCCTATGTTTAATATAGGATTCCTTTGGGTGTATCTCTCCACCTCACTCATCCCAAACTCAACCCCAAACACAGTCACCTGGCTGCTGAAGATCTCAGGGCCTAGGGGCCAATCACCAGCCTGGAGGACTGGGTGTAGGCCTGGACACAAAGAGCAGCCCCCGGGCCTACAGGAGGTCTGCACCTGGAGCTATGGCTCTAGTGATTGTTCATCAGAGTAGACACGGTGTATTGCATCGGTTTCAATGTGGCAGAGAATGGTCATGCTCTTAAAGTTTGCCTCATGATGACAGAATGAGCCTCCATTCTGATAGGCGCCACAACAACAGATTACATTTATCAAATAATATAATTCATGAAGAAACAATTATCTGAGCCTGAGGTGACGTTATCATGTCACGCTGTCCACAGACTGGTTCTAGGGGGTGGGAGAGCAGACCGCCACTTGGTCACCAAAGTTGCAGTCTGTAAAACAGTAATTCCTGCTGAACTGGGAAGTGACACTTTTGGGTTCACATCAAAATACGAGTAACTTCTCAAGGCTGCAGTGTTGTGTGATCACAGAACACGTTCAATTAAGCGTTATAGTTTATGAACTAATGGGTCATTCATGAAACATCTGCAATATCTCCATAGTGATTTGCGACAAATGAGGGCAGCAGGTTATGTTGCCCCTCCTTCTACGTACTATAATTTTTCATGAAGTGTAAGAGATATGGCCGCTTTGAGTTCTTATTGTATGATCATATGATTGTGCAATGCATTTAATCCGCCATGTGGGGGCGACACCGCGTTCACATGACAGTATGCCTCAGTAACTTTTTACTAGGGTTGTCCTCGATTTGATTATGCAAAGTCAAATATGAATCTTCATCCCAGACAGATCAGTAACGACAAACACCTCTACCAACAAATTCACCTTTCACAATATGATGACAACGTGCACATCCGTTTATGTCAATTAATTGGGAAGAAAATATACTCTACGATCCGCAATAGTTGTTATAAAATAGAAATATATAATAAAAATTATAATGTACTGTAATTAATATAAAACATTATGACCCAACCAGTGGCAGGTGTCTGTTATTTGACATTCATTTAATAACACCGCAAATCACTCATTAGGGTACGGGTTAACCCATAGGAATGTCTTGCTGGGTCGGCGAAGATTTGAGGTCGCCCCTAGTAAATACTTTTTTTGGGGGCGTTGACTAAAAGACTAATGATACATGAGGGTCCAGAGGCTAGCCTCAACTGGTTCTCAACTGGTCCAGAGGCTAGCCTCAACTGGTTCTCAACTGGATCGCTGAAGGCTACTCTGGAGGACCGCAGTTGAGATCCCACTGCAAATAAACGCTATAGAAAAGGCAACATAAAAAAGAGTCGTTTTAAACTGAGAACCACGGCAGAGCTGATAAGATTGACTAGAGTCTACTGCTTTTTAAACAGTGAACTAAACTTGGAAAATACAAATCATTCATAACTCGACACTGACCTTATCGACGATGTTGGTTTAGGAGACTGAAATCTGGCTGAAAAACGTGAAAAGACGTTGGGGAAACAAAATGTATTTTAAATAGTTTGGGGCAACGCACATTAGATCTTGTTTTCTGTGACTCAAAGACTGTCTGAAATAAGACTGGAAAATGAAAGCTCAAAGTTCAGCAGTACTGGGCATGGACAAT